>MU188519.1:0-42406 GCA_016904865.1 Pissodes strobi | reverse complement strand
ACATTCTGATGGATGGAAAGAAGATGATGAAGAAATCAATTATAAATGGTGTAATTTAGCAATCGGTAGTTTGGGCCTTGAAATGATTTCAACGGCCAAATCATTGTAAGGAAAATATTACGCTGAATATATTATCATTTTAAAGTGTGGCAAGGTAAAATATGGAGAAATAAATTATTGTAAAATTGGATTAGTTTGTGCTGTATTCGGGGGAAAATATAGGAAGGTTCGTATTGCCAAAGACAATTCAACTGTGGATTATCTTTGATTGTCTTTGGTATTAATAATCTCAGTCTCTGGCCCATTACGTATTTATTCAATTTATTCGAAACATAGTACATTCTAAATATACGCAAACCGCCTCATGGAATTATCTTGCCATGGCAACGAGTGTGGATTAGATTATTTTTTCCTCAAAGCCAGATATGAAATTAGCAAAAAGCTTTGGAATTTTTACTTCTTTTTTAACCACCTATTTGTGTGAAAGTAGTTATTCTTTTACGATGGTGATAATAAATTTCTTTCCAAAATAAACATTGGTCCAAATCTGTAACTTTTGTTCGGTTTAACTGGACATTGTTTCAAAATTAAATCACCTTCCGTTCGGTTATTTTTTTCTTGAAATTTACCCGTTTTTCCATTTTGTTTTATTTATGTTTTTCTCTAATTTAAAAGTAGTTTACTTCTATTGAAGTACGAGAGCATGTGAAAATATGCTGCCAAGTAGTCATACAGGAATTTTTGTATATGAAAAACCCAAATATGTACTTTTATGTTCAATATTATTTCGTATGTTTATAATATTTAGTAGGTATACATATCTAGCAATGTATGGGTTATTGTATATATTGTAATAATAATTATCAAGAAAATATTTAACATAAACCATTGGTGCTGCAAAAATAATGTAAATGTGATATTTAAAAAACACCGCGTGAACGAAGCGAAAATTTGCATATAGAAAACAAAATCTAAATAATAGCAAAAAAGACAAACTAAACAATTTTATAATCCTACATTAGAATTAGAAAAGAAGCAGTTTAAATTTAACAATTATATTCCGTAAATAATAGATAAAGTTTCAAAAAAAAATAAATAAATTTGGCTGTAAAACAATTCAGGTTAATAAGAATAATCTAGGGAGAAGACTAATAAACAATAAAGACAAAATTGACAAACAATCTAAATCTGGTGTTTACAAAATAAATTGTTTGAACTGTGAAGCTGTAGATATACGTAGGACAAACTGGTCGAAACTTAAATATTAGGATTAAAGAACACAAAAAATCGATTTTACATAATATTAAAAACTTTGTATAGAAAATAACCATTTTATAGATACGAATAATTTCAAACTTTTACACACGGAAACAAAAAGCAAAAGGCTAAACCTTTTGGAGTACCTAGAAATCCAAAAGTCACAAAAACAGACGTTTTAAATACGAACGACCAACTGACCTGCTCTTTAAACACCTGCATAATTGAGAGTGTAATAAAAACAAAATACCGTCAGGCTGTTTAGTAGAGTATAACAATTTTAGATTTTAGTATACAACTACTCTTGATAAAGTCCTCATCAAGCTGAAACATATGTAGAGAAAAATATCTCATTAAATTATTTTGAAACATCTAAAAGCAGTGTACTAATTATCTCTAGTATTATTATTCAACGATGTTTCACAAGGATCCTACCGCCGACACTATTCATTGTAATAATTCAATTACTATATTTTAATTCTAAATTAAATCCTGCCATTCTAGACAGATATTTTAATGATAATTTTCGTTGCCACTAAAGCTTCAGGTTATTTAAAGATTAAGTGATACAAAATAATCTCCTAGTACATGCTTAATATTTTGATTTGAAGAACTTCAAATCAGTAAAACAAATAAATTCCATTATCTTTAGTCGCATGTTGAAGCTGTAGGTAATCCTTTTTGATCTTCGATTGGGTTCGATAAGGAAATTAAACAAGAAGCTTTAAATCTAATCTGAAACTAGCCAGGAAGTGCACAAAAGGCGACAAACGCCTATCAAGATAGATTAATTAGGCACTTTTCAAATTTAATACAAAAATGCCCACAAAGTGACGTAACAGCTAAGTATTTCTTTGCCATATGAGTTTAAAAAAAAAATTAGAAGGCTTGTATAGTGAGGATAAATCCCCATAGTTGGAAATATTCTGGTTAAGTTTTATAAAAAACATTCTTGATAAGTAGATAGGCTATGACGGTTCGAGCATAAATTTCACAACTTCTGCACGTAAACCTCTATAAAAAAGAAAGGGCTATTCTGTACCCGATATTTTGTGCACGGCCCCGCGACGTCATCAAGATTCGACCAAGTTAGATATATAATTCTTCTCTCAAATAGTTGCAGATAGCTTACACAGTTTTTTAGACTGCTTACATCGCTTTTTAGATTGCTTACACAGCTACAGAGCCGAGATAGCTACAAGCAGGTCAGATACAGGTGAAATACGGTGGTCTGATTCAGCTTTCTTATGCAGATACGCTGGTATTACTTAGATTATGGTCATTATTTCCATAACAAATGAAGGAGGCTGCACACAAGAGATAAAACGCAGAACAGAAATAGCAAGGGGAGCAATGAAAAACCTGGAAAAAACCTGGAGGGACAGTGCTCTCGCCCTAAACACCAAAAAGAAAATAGTTGAAACTCTTATATTCCCAATATTTCTTTACGGGGCGGAATCGTGGGCCATGAAAGCACAAGACCAAAGGAAAATAGATGCATTCGAGATGCACTGCTGGAGAAGAATACTTCGAGTCCCATGGATGGCAAGAAGAACGAACGAGTCTGTCGTTAGGGAAATTAAGGAATGGCCACTATTCCAAATAGTGATCACCAAGCTACTAAAATAGTTCGGCCACGTTACAAGACGCAATAATGGCAAGGTGGAAGGAACTAGACCGAGAGGTGAGAAGATGATCTGACCAAATAAAAGAATGCACTGGAACAAGTTTTAGAGAAGCTGACCGCAATGCAGCGAATAGGGATAAGTGGAGAGGAGTAGTAAGGAAAGCTGCAACACTACATTAGAATCGTCTATGTGATCACTACCCTTCTGTCAAGAAGGAAAGGAGAGGAAGAACTTTACTTCAATATGGCCCGAGAGGTTTAATAAATGATAAGCCGTGCGGGATTATCACGCTTAGTGGCATCATTGTTGTCACTTGGTTACACATATTCAATTTTTTTATTTAAAAAACTTTGGAAATGTTTCTTTGTCCGAAGTGGATGAAAATAGAAAAAAGTCGAAACCAAAAAATACTGAGAAAACGGACAGGTATGTTTGGAAACAATTCACGGAGTTTTGTCGCGAAAAAAACCACCACTTGGAAAGTATGACGCCAGAGGAAGAACTATCGAAAATACTAAAGGACTGGGCGTACAACATGTGCAAAACAGACAGTGTCATTAAGCTTCTATGGGTGCCCAGATCAATTTTTGCAAGATGCCTGGAATGCTAGAATGCCAAACGAAAAGAATCCGCAAGTGCCCAGTGCCCTGAAGGTGAGCTGCACACCTTTTACAGAAACGGAAATTGAAAAAATAGCTCCAAAATCGGACAAAAATACTCCCGATGGACTTCAGTTTTTTTCTCTATTGCTACATCGAAATTGGCATGACGAGATAGCGAAGGAGCTCTTTGCTAGGAGGGATTTTTCAGACAGGAAACACACAATGACGGGTCGCTGACTAGTCTTTTGAAGTATAATCCTATATTTACGAAAACTACGTAAGGAGGAGCCAATAGAATATCAGGAAGCACGTGACTGGTAAAAAATGTGTTATATCCTGATTTCTGCCCAGTGCAACTTTTTTAAAGTTGAGGTTTAAGAGAGGAACCAACATTCTAACAAATAGACTATTTTCGACTTGTAATAAAAAAAAGAAATGCTAGAGCTCTATCTCCTTGGTACAAAAACAGTTCCATTCGAGTGAATACTACCAGTACCAGTAAGTGGAATGAAATGGGAGCAAAAAAAACAGCGGATTGGATCACAACAACACAAAATTTACAGATCATTCTCATAGAGCTTCAGCTGTGAACACGTTAACTAATTCTGGAGCAAATTTCCAAGAGGTTGTTAAAAAGACTGGGCATAGCCCTATAAATTCCTCAACGCCGTACTTTCAGCTTAGCGAAAATTCCAAAATTATAACGAACATAAGAGAAAAACCGCATGGAGGATGAACACCTGACAACAACGTGAAGCAAATATTCCCTGCGAATTGAAACCAACAATAAAAAATGTTATTACAATAGTTTGGGTTAGTTTGGGTTAGTTACCAACAGAGCTGTCACCATCAGTGAGATTTAAATCATTTTTGTGATTTAAATACATTTTTTGATTTAAATACTTTGAGTTTAAATCTTTTTTCTGAAAGTGATTTTTAATTTATGATTTAAATCTTTCTGAAAAGTATCTTTGATTTTTGATTTAAAAATAGTATTTAAATCTTTCTAAAAGGATTTAAATCAGTAAAAAGATTTAAATCTTCAAAAAAATTTAAATCCTTAAACAGATTTAGATTTAAATCATTAAAAAGAGTTTAACTGTAATAAAATCCACCAATAAATACATCCTAAGTATTTTAGTTCTGTTTATTTTGTATTTTGTAATGAAAATTTTTTAATCCGTATTACTTAATTTTCTTTTTTAAATATATATTGGCTATATGGGAAACTTTTGCATTATTGATTTCTTAAAACTATATATTCCCGATAATTTCGATGAAAGTTTCTGCGTCATAAACAAACCCCTTACGAAGTAATCACTCTGTGAAAAGCAAACAAAATACCATAAAAAACTAGCTAAGAAGTAAAATAGATCTTTCCGCCAGAAAAATATTTCTAGGAAAAATTCAAATCAAAAATATATAAAAAAAAAGATAACTGAAATAATAGGATTTTGTCAAATTTCAAGTTGATTTTATCAAAAAGTAATTGTCAAAAAAAATAAAGCTTGTTTTTTAATGGAATTTTTGACACATTGTCAAATATTTAAAAGCTGCTAGCATGCACATAATGAGCTATTTTGTATGTTTGATGTTGTTAGCGTTTTCATTTTAATTAGTATAATCGGCTAACATAATAAGAAGTACAAAGTTACCAATTATGTGAATGCTAACGGCTAACATTCGACAATGTGTCAAAAATTCCATTAAAAAAAAAAACAAGGTTTAAATAACACTTTAATTTGGCTTTTGTATCTTATTCTGACGTACCTATTGAGGATTGTATTGTTTTTTTAAATTTAGATTGGGTGACGTCACACATTTGCTTTTTTTTCACTTAATTTATATAAATAACATTTTGATTACGCTCTAAGGGGTTTTTAATGGTACATAACCAACGACGCCAATTCGTTGTACATAACCAACCAAATGATTTCAATCTTTTTTACATTTTAGATCATTTTAGGAAGTATTTAAATCTTTTCAAAATATTTAGATTTTAAAAAATATTTAAATCTTTTGAAATGATTTAAATATTTCCTAAAATGATTTAAAATCTAAAAAAGATTTGAATATAAAAAAGATTTATTATTTAAATCTTTCTTTATATACAAAACGATCTTTAATTTAAATCGTTTGTCCAAATGAAAAGTATCTTTGATCTTTGAATTAAATCATTTTTTAAATGATCTTAAACAGCTCTGGTTACCAATAATAATAAAAATTAATAAAGCATTAATGGTTTAGTTCGTTGTATAATCTTTTGAATGCCACTCGCTGTTTCAGGATTACCTAATACTTTTATTTGGAACTTAACGTGTTACTCAGCAACACCAGATCACCTTCGATGTCCTGGTGTTGCTGAGTAAACACGTTTCGTCCAAAATAAAAGCATTATACGGTAATTCTGAAACATATTGTGGTATTAAATTCGAAAAGCGGGCGGTGTAAGTTGTCTAAAAAACTTTGTAAGCTGTCTGTAGCTGTTTGAAAGAAAAATAATATAACTCACTTCATGGCAGAATTTAGGGCGCGGCGGGGTAGTGGGGGCTTGTGCGATGTGTCACATCCTTAAATATGTGATAGTTCAAGTCGGCGATGACGGTCTTGACGTTGGGACCTCGGTGGACGTGAAAACCAGAGTAGACCTTTCATTAGGGCTCACAACTTCTTATTATCCGAATTGATATTTTCTCTTGCTCGGTAAACATACTCAGTGATTTATAAACTAACTTAAAAACAACTGTCACGAGTCAACGAATCATCTTATATATTAACAAATCATTTTGAGCAGTAAATCCAATAATGTTTTTCATATTTTATTTAAATTTTCTTGTCTGGAGCCGTTAGCTTAGAAGATTATCCGTTACATTACTTTCTAAATATTATTCTGTCATTTGGTATTACACCGTTCTATTTTTGAGACAATTTCAGTTATTTCTACAAAATATTTAAACTATTTCATGTACGTATATTAATGTAAGTAGCACCAAAGTGTAAGTAACTATACCTGCCATTAAGAGATTGCTTCCGAAATGCAATAAAACAAACTAAGAAAATTAGTAAAATATAAGTATTAAAAAAGCATGGTATTAAGAAAAGCATAAAAAATAGAAGAATAATGGCGACGTGAAGAGATGCAATAGCAGCACACAGTGAGTTAAGTTGCTAATACTCTTAGAGATCAAATTTATAGGATATATATATTTTAACAGTATAACTCCATCCAGCACTGTAAAACAGTAAAATATAAAATTTCACACTTTATAACCGAAAACTTAATTAGTATTGAAGAATCATTGTCTGATAAGATATTAGACACAGAATAAATAATTTGAGAATAACAAAAGTTCAATAATACTCCTCCCTAAACAACGCGAACAATAGTCTAGCATTGCCTCATGTCAAATGATCAGATATCTCGACACTAGACATATTATACGCATAACATTAAAAACTGATAAAAATTATTGCGAAAGGTGCTGTAAACATGTATATTTGAAATAAATATGTTTTTACCAACTAGGAGCAACTTTCACTTTAAAAAGTGATATATTACCTACACCGAATAGTATAGAAAAAAAGCAATTAGCTTATCTATGCGTTATCAATTAAGAGAATTTTAAACAATAGGACAGGTTTTTTTCGTAGAACTAATTCTTAATAGTTTAACTACTAGTTCCAGGCTTAAACTGATATATTTCATCGCATGTTCTAATATAGATACGTAAGTTAGAATGTTTAGAATCTGTAACATTGGCTTTAACGATATTTAATATTGTATCGAATAAAGAAATAAAAATTGTCTGGCTCCCCCCTATTTTGATAGCATTGTATCTTCAAAAGCAAATTAGATAGAATGATGCGATTTGTGCAAAAAAAATGTACGCATCCGTAAATTGTTTCACCTTATTGTTACAAGGTTGTCAAAAAAGATTCCATTTCTTCATTAAATCTTCGTTATTTTAAGTAACTTTTCCTATAGAGACATTTTTATGGTTCCTACTTTTCGAGTATGCATACAGTTTTGGTGAAGCAGAGCAACCGATAGCATAAGCCAAAAAAAAATTACTTTTATACCCTTCTTTTAGTTAATCTTGTAATTATCCTTACTGAAAATTAAAACGCCCCTGTACTTAACTAAAATTTGATAATGATAATCTCTAAGCACATGTGCGGGATAATAACTGAGAATAACAGCGTCAAAATGATTTTTATCTCAAGAGAAAAATTGCAAACTGTGTTGTGTATACGGAGAGTAAATCAATTACAGCTACAAGATGATTTGTTCGGAGATTTGAAAAATTCACCTTGCAAAAATATCATAAAAACTTTATAGGAAATTTTTGGAAAAGGTATCGCGAAATTTGTTTGGCTATAAGAAACGACAGCACGAACAAGAATAGAAAAGCTGAGGATATCGCAGGAAAAGTTTGGAAATCTCTCAAGAATAATCACCGATAGAGAAAATGTCTTTATATCCAACGAATTTAAAGAATATTGTGAAGAAGAAACAATACAACAGTTTACGATCACGACAGGCGTGCCGAGAGGGAAGGGCCAAGTCGAAAGGATTAACAGAATAATTATTCCCGTGCTGACGAAACTAAACTTAGATAACCCTAACAACTAATTTAAACATATAAACCGCGTTCGAAGGGCAGTAAATTCAGTCCTGCAAAGAAGTATTGACGCCACACCTTTTGAGATATTGGTTGGTGTAAAAATGAAGAATAAGAAGGAAATTGAGATTAATAAGAAAAATGGCTGCTGCAGCCAATATATCTAAAAGTGTGTGTGTTAAAGATGCTGAAAAGTTTTGAAAATGCATCCGTATAAGCATTTTATAATAAAAGACTTATAAAATGGTATAAGATACAAACCTTATTCCACCTATTAGATCTGAACCAAATGCTCATACTGTCAGATGAAGCAACTTTCCACGTAAGTGGCAAAGTTAATAAACATAAATGTTAAGTTTGAAGAATGCAGAATCCTAAAGCTTATCATGAATTGGCCTGCAGCAATCAGTTACTGGTATAACTTACACTGACCTGTTGGAAAACTTTTTGTATTCTTGGCTGGAAAAAGACGGTATTTTAAAGATGTGGCCCGTTTCGAAAAAGATGGAGCCTCACCGTATTTTTCCCACATAACCAGAAGATTTGATGAAAGATGGACAGGGCGCGGAAGGCCTATAGAATGGACACGTCGGTCCCCAGATTTAACAGCTTCCGACTTTTTCTTATGAAGCTATGTCAAAGATGGATGCTATACTCACATTCCGCAATCATTAGAAAAATCAGAACTATGTAGGAAATGTTGTTAAACTCAATTGGGAATTTAAAGTTTAGGTTTAATAAATGTGCTTTGTTGAATGGTCATCATATTGAACATTTGTTTTAATTTTTCTATGGATAGTTCTTTTACAATAAAGGTAATTACAAATTTCTGTTTTATATTTAATATTATTTATCAAATAAATCAGTAACAGAAACAAATTCTTACCAGTCCTCACTAAAACTGAATGCATATTCGGAAAGTAGGAACCATAGAACGGAAAAGTTTCTGAAGAGAAGAAATGACAACCAAGAAAAAACTTACGGATGCGTGAAAATGGTCAGCATGAACTGCATCATCATATATGATTTACTTTTGAAGATACAAGCCTTAAAAATAGAAAATGTTTCGCCGGAATACCTTGTGTTTAACAAAATCCTATGAAATGAAAAACGATTTGATCGCGTATTATTTCGATTAGGTCACTGTATATTACATAATTATAATAAATAAATTTAAGACGATTTTATTTTTTTAAATTATTTAAATGTATTTTTATGCAGTATATTAACTGCAGCAACTTCAAAGCTCGTTTAGGTTTAGATCAAGCTACCTTGAAAAATGTACAATTTTCAATAAGATTACACTAGAGAAGAAGTCTGCAACAAATGGGATACATTTTAATTAATTCAAATTTTTGTTCCTAACATAAAAGCGAGGCTAAAAGCCACTGTATGCGTGAAAACTAAAATAACTTGGCCAAAATATAGAAATGTACTAGGAGACACCAAAACTTGAAATTTACTTATAAGCAAACTAACCTTTCCAAAGTAGGACATAAATTTACTTGGCTAATTCGAAAATTCCTAAAAGTGTTGTTTAATTATGTATTTACTTATTAGCAAAAAGGTTACAAAATTTTATTTTTTTAAATAAGCTATTTTACTTGAAAAATTATAAATATTTTAAAAATTGCCTACAAAAATCGACTTTTATTTGTTTGGGCTAATTAGGTGGCTATAATTTCATCTTTGAATATAGTCTATAAAAATCTAAGCACCCATTCTAAACAACCATTGCTTAAATTTTTCTCTCTATCGTTAAAATTCAAATTCCCTGAATTTAAAGCCCAGGAATCGACCATGTAAGATTTAGGTTTCTGTCTCATGTATCCACAGCTATTTTGGTTTTTACATATACCCTGACATTCGTGATTTAACTAATGTTTAATAGTGCCATTAGTATACCTGGCTATTTTATATTTGTTGCACCCTTGATTATACATGGTGTAAAATTAAAAATTTCAATGAGGATAGCTCGAAAATAAAAGATAATGAAATGCAGCTTACAATGAATAGAATAACTAGGGGAACTCCGATTAAGAGGTAAGTCACCCCTTAAATAATATTTAATCGCACTATAAAATGATAATACCATACCCCCCTTTATGCTAACTCAAGTAAAAGACGTTAATCAGTATCGGTTATCTACACAAGAAATTTAATGAGATACTAATAATGTAGAATTGAAAAAAACATCGAAGTTAAGCTATAAATTAAGTTTTCATATTTATGTCTTTTTTTAAGTCGGATTATTATCATAAGTTGATTAAATTAATGAAATAAAAAGTATAATAATAACATCATAATTTGTTCGATAAGGTGCTCCATATCAATTATTTCGAAAATAATAATTGTCAAAATCATTTTGACGATTTGCACCTTTTAATAATGATATGTCACAGATTGCTTATTAATTGTAGCAAGTTTTATTTTATAAATGAGGTGCTATGTATAGCCAAAAAGATTGAAATTAAAGGGGCTAGATCTGGACATCTTACGGACCTCGAACCAGCAAGACATTATGTATACTAAATTTGGATTTAAATTTCTGTTGCATCTAATATCTTACCAATCTCTTTCAATCCCTGAACGGCTAAAGCTGTGTTTGTGAAATTTCCAGAAATATATTATTTGGAAATATTTCCGGTAAATATTTCATAAAATTTTGGAAATATATGAGAATCTTTATTCGAAATAAATATTCCTTAAAAAGGTAAAGATTTGAAATAAAAATGAAATAACACATCTGAAAAAGCCGACGTCATCAAAATACACGAGGCTACAAAGGATTTTCTATCAGGAAACGGGGCTTTCATGAATGATTTAACATATAAAATATTTGCTAAATGATTTACTGCTTCTACAACGGTAATCTGCAATTTTGTCAGTAATAACTTTAGTCCAATAAAGTTGGATTTGGCCCCAACATTCAAAAAATTAAATCGGTAGCTTTTTTAAATAATTCAGTACCATTAAGAGGTAGCATACTAGAAAGTCCCCAGGTCTTGAGCGTCGGCTATTGAAGAGAGGGGGAGGGGAGAGGCTTAAGTCCTATATTATTACGATGTAGTCTACAGCTTGAAAACTACATTTTTCGCTAAAAACTATTAATATTCAAAGTTAGGGAGCAGAAAATTCTCTACAAAAATGTTCCTATGCATTTTTTGCTAAATCCAGTAGTTTTATTATTATTCTGGGTATAGGAAATAGAAAAATTATTGTCTTTTATGTCATATCTTTTCTATCTCTACGTAGGTATAAATTTTTATGATACGTCATCGTCTTCAGTACTTGTCTCGCCTATGGGAAGTTCTTCCATCGAAGCCTGATCATCTTCCAAGCAGACAACATCCACAAAGTCAGCGTTATTGCAGTCATGTCTAGCACAGTTATAGCACATATTGGAACACTGTAAAGAAATGGACTCTTTTGTATTCACAGTTAGTAGCACAATCATTAGTACAGCAGCAAGATATGAGGCCTTCTGGAGCAGCGGCGTTGGTGGTGATTACTGGACGGTGATGATCGAAATATTTCTTCCATCCCCATTGTAAGAGATTTTTGGTGACTTCGCACCGCTTTTGCACCTGGTGATACACCCGTAGTGAGTGTTCTCTTGCTGCAGCCCTTGTGGAGGAAGAAAAGCTAGGTTGAACTACTCACTTGCTTACCTATATGTTTCACATATAGTTAATAGACCAACTTGTCCAATGAAAGTTGTTCTGTTAAACCATACATGGTCCCAAAAAGTTCACCAGCATAAACTATACGTTGAACATCCTTCGTTTCTCCAAGGTCATCTTGAATTGGTAAAATGTTGTAGCATTTATCTTGTCCAATCTGTGTTATTATCGATTAATATAGCCCCCTTTATTTCTTATGCTTCTGATATTGTTATTGATACAATCAGCAAGTCAGTATCTCCATCTCCTTGCAGAACCTGGTATCCTACATCTAGCAATTCTGATTTCAAAAGAGATATGAACCCATTTTGTCCCCATTATTAAAGAGAAAATTCCATTGTGCAAGAATCACCTGGACGTCGCTATTACTGTTACAAAGAGGGGATAGGGGATTTCACGCGTATATTACTTAACTTTTACGATTTATATCACTTTCCTTCTCGTATAAAATTTCTAACATTTTTTGACTCACAATGTTTAGAAAACCGCTAGATTTAGCTAAAAAATGCATAGCAACATTTTTCTAGAGAATTTTCTGCTCTTAAATTTTGAAAAATAGTAGTTTTTTAGTAAAATTGTATAGTTTTCGAAATATAGCCAAAAAACAATAATAATATAGATCATGGGTCTCTCTCTATACCCGATGCTTAAAACCTTGAGACTAGTATGCTATCTCCTAATGGTACTGAACAATGTGCAATAGCCATAGACTTTTTTTTTTGAATGTTGGTGTGAGGCTCTTTTTTTCCTTTACTTTATTGGATTACTTGCTCTTTTACCAGAACATTACTTTTTGCTATATCAATTACGCTTTCTATGGCTAAAACAATTTGACTTTTATCGAGCTCAGCCCCTTGTGAACTTGTATTAAGTAATTCTGCAGCGTAATGTATAGGTTTAGTTACTAATGTTTTCCTTTTATTAATTAGCTATAACATTGCATATTTTTCTTCTTCATTAAATGGGAATAATGGTCCAAGATTATCCTGATTCACCTTTTTAAATATCGATGTCATTACTTGAACTTTTGATAGTTGAGGCTGATTATTTTGGTAAAAAGTGTAGCATTACTAACGTCGATCCTGAAGTTTCATATGCCCAGTATTCTGAAGCAGCCCTAGTAGTTATCAAATTTAATGTCGTTCAATTTAATGTCACTATAACTTATTGAACCTCTTTCGTCATCCACAATTTTGCATAAATTTTATTTTAAATCCTCTTGGAGTCATTTTACAAACTTTGATTAAATATAATTTCATCCTAGACTTTTTACGTCCTCATTTTAAAACAAAAGCCAATACAGTACCAGTGAAATTTATTATCTTTGCTTACACACGCACCAACTTCAACGCTTCATTACGACCAATAGTTCAAATCAATAAAACAAAAGGTACTCCACGTTTGTGTGATTGACCGGTAATGGATTGAAATACGTAGTGATTACCTGAGCCCGTGACTTTTAAATTTGTTCACTTTTCTTATATTGCCAATATTTCCATTCAGCTCTATGGTAATTTTAACAGTTTCCCTCAATAAATATCTGTTCAATAATGGTATTCCCTAATATTAATATTTGAGGAAACAGCTTATCCGTATGAATTTTGGTTACACTACAAGTACTTTAATTAATTGCTGTCTTTTCTGTATCATCCGTAGCTTCATGGAAAATACAGAATGCCTTTAAAACTATCATCAACTCTTCTACTTGCACTTCTTCATTTAGTATTCTTTATTGGGCCCTTTTTTTGTTTGCTACTGTTTCTGTTTCTCCAAATTAAAAAACTGTTTTTTGGATATAACTTTGAGTCATATTCATGGCATTAAATGTAGCAGCAGTTCTGTGTATTTATCAATCTTCATAGATACGTGAATAAAATTTATTTAAATTCTTGCAGAAGTGTAAGCGATTATGGAGAAGCCTTAAAAGCAGGTTTGTAAATCGCAAAATTGATTGATGTTGCACTTCTACTGATATTAGCAAATTATAATTATGTTCTAAGAAGTAAATATTTTTAGACATCATTGTTTATTATTATTTATTATATCAGTAGCCATGTTTAAATGAATATAGTTCATATATTATATTAATTATTATAAGTATTATAGTCAATAAGTATGTCTAACTGACAAATCTAATAGAAGGGTTAGCTAAGAATTATATCTGGCCTTTGCAAGCTTATTTAATTGGTTCATACTGTTAGTAATGCCCCGTCACCTTGAACTAGGAATGGTAAATCCCAAACGGTATTTGGTGTGAGGGCGCATGCCTGTATGATAAGCTTTTATAACTAAGAGGAAGTGCCCCGGGAGTTCTGAGTGTGAATGGTGACTGGACAGATTGGGTCAGTGTTGGTTAATTCAGGTGAATCTTAAATAATTGTTTGTGCGTATGTGTTCTAATTGGAATATTGTTTGGGATTTAGCCTCTCCTCTTAAACACACCATCACCAAGCCCGAAACCGCTTACCGGCGCTAGTCCTCGACTTATTCCTAGGCTTATTGGGCGACTGAACTTGCGCTGAGCCCCCCAAACCACCCTTGCTCTGGGGCGAGTAGCCCCCCGCGTGAATACCGTGGCCATACGGCGTAGCCCCGTACGAGCTTTCAAAGTTACCATTAAACATGCCACCTGATGTCCCGTCGAATTCACTACCTTCGCGTTGTTTGTTGCTTCCGTTGGCGTTCGAACTCACGCCCGAAGGTTTCACGTCCAAGGCGCAGCTTTGGGGGTTTTCGTGCATGAATGCGCCCATCGCGGCCGCCACTGCGCTCTGGTAATCTGAGCCTGCACTTGGTGCAACCTGAAAACAAAACACGAACATCTATTATATCATCCTCTGGAGATGAAAGTTCATTCCATAATAAGTATTATTTAATAAGCATTTTTATTTTCACCGATGGAAAGTAATGAAGAAAAAGTGTAAGGCGGATTCCTAAGACTCTGGCGCCAAAAAATTTAACCATGATGAGCCATAAAATAATAAGGGATGCAACAAAAATTATTTTTCAGTACGTGAAAATTCTAATTAGAATATATAATTTTTATATTAGCCTTGAATACTCTATTTAAAAATAGCAGGATAAACTCTTGGAAACGTGGTAGATAAAAGTAGCACATCTTTCTCTTAAAAGGTAAATTGCCAGACAATTTAAAGCGATACTTCAATATCATTCCCAAAAGGATTTAGAATAAAAAAAGAAAACATTAAATCAATATACAATTACAATTATATATAATAAATCGTCACTTTTATAAGTTTTGTGTTACATGAAAATACATAAAATACAGAACTTACCGAATCAGGTGTTGAATCTTTAGGTGGTGTTGGAGGAAAGGAGAAAATGTTATGCGGCTGAGTAGGTGCTGTGTTAGGGCTTTGACTTTTGTCCGGATCTCCAGGCCCTCCAAAAGGTACCCAGGGTCCCGAATGGGTAAGGGGTTTAGTCGAGGCTTCCGAAAGCCAAGGATGAAGAGGTGGATGAAAGTGCGGCCTACAGACTTGACTTGATGACATCCGCGATGCTGAAAAAAAAAAGACCACAGTGTATTTACTTAACTCAGAGACAATAATAATTAATTAAATGTTGCGGAAATTTATGAATCAAATCAATGTTTGAGCTTGCGCGTTTTTACGATCGATATCGGAATCTGGTCCTGGGTGGCTAAACTCAAATACTCAAATAAAATTAAATTGAAAAGCCGATAGGCAATTTTCATACAACCAAAGTTATATTATCTCATTTCCTATTTGGTTTTATTTTTAGTTCCTTCGACATATGCACTGCAATATCCAGTTTTTATTTTTTATGAAAAATTTAGTGCGCATATCCTCCCCTTACTCCATTATACTTTCCTCATTCAAATTTTCCTTGCTTTAAATTATATATATTAAACTAACATTAATTTATTTAATAATTAACGACATAAATTGGAATAATTCCATTAGACGATTAACTAAAGTACTTATCAGAGCATAAACCAGGAACCATCCATATCTGCATTCGCAAACCATAAACGAAGACCATTTCTCATTGTCTATTTTTCCTAATCTTCTTCAATGACTCCACAGATTTATTATGTAAATTTTGACAGACTTTCAAAACAAACGAAGAGTTTAATTGGCTTGTGTAGAAGGCGGTACTTTCTATGTGGTTCCATAGTGCATGTGCCGCGTAATAGATGTTTGGTAGGTACTATCGAAACGGAACCTTATGAAAAGAAGCTGATCACCAGAGTAATAATTATCGCTAATAATAATTTCCTTAATAATTTGCAACTTATGTCTTGCTATTTGTCAATTATTTATAATTGCATTTGAAGTAATGCTAAAGCTATAATTATATAAATTATAAAATATAATTAGCAATAGTAAAAGCCCATTAGAAATATGCGCAACATCAATTTTTCTGCAGCTTATTTTAAAAGTAAGCTTTTTCAGCTGTAATTTGACATTAGCAAGTAAACGTTATCGACACGATAGTCGTCAAGTACTTTCCTATAAAAAAAATATAATTTTACTAATAGCGAACATTAGCGAAGAGCATCAAAAGAACATGATATTTTGTACATTTATTGTGTAGATCCACAATTTTCAAAAATGTAATAGCATACGAATTAATAAATAGGTTCGTGAAAATGATGTACCTCAAGGTACCTAAGGTACCTCAAGTGAAAGATATTTTGATCCCCATTAAGAATCGTTTGTAACCTATTTGCAAGCCCTTTGAAAATGTCTCATGATTTATTGATATTGAAGTTCTACATGTGATTATACAATTTTTTTTTTCGTTAGGTTGGTTTGGATAGAATTCATTCTTAACGTAAACGCACGTATCTGATGGTCTGAGTGAATGGTCATAAGAACTTGAAGATGAGCATCAACTATTACTTTTCATAAATTATGCTTATTCATATTAAAAAAGCCAATAATATGTGGTCACGATCCACTATCGTCTTTGTATGCCGCACATTCTTGCTCCATAGGATACTTTTCATAAATTTATTCTTGGTTTATCAAAGAAAAACGTATCGATTGACGGAATTTAAATTATCGGAATATCATATCAAATTACAAAATAATAGTTACTTTTCGCATCTTGATTCATATTTAAATAGCCCAAAATACGATTCATCCAGCCAAAGTCATTACTTAAAACTATTTTACTTATATGATTAATGTATTCTCTAAAATGTGATATCTTGACATTATTATTTTTTAATATACACGTTTGGCAAAAAATCTTTATCCATACGATTTTAATGCGATAACAGAGTACGTTAAATACGAGACTTAAAGTTAAAAAGAGAAAGAGACGGAATTCCCCTGGTTTCCCCTACTGCCCTTCCATTCAGCAACAAACGCGCGGACGTTCTCGCATAGGACGACCTTCGTTGGCGACGAAGACCACCGAGGCAGATCGACGAACTTTCTGTATTACGGCGTTGCCGAACTTGGTGAAAATTCATCAGATCAGGTGATTTTGAGAAGGTTTTGTTGATTGGTGAAAATTGTTTATTTTATAGGTCAAATCTGGTGATTTATGGAATATTGTACAATTTACATTTTTTTCTATGCGGATTGCAGTCAAATAAAAACCTCTATTGTATTGTACGTATTTTGGTAAATTTATACTATAACGGCATGCAACGCCAGCTGGGATTTTTTAGAGTTCGGAACTTCCCCGAAAACTGCGTTACCCTAAAATATAAAAATAATTCGCGTCTACCTACCGCAATTTTCAGCCTTCACGCATGCGTACGCGCTATTTCATATAATTTTCAAGTTATTTTTTCTTCATTTGCATTGCATTGCCTTGGGTTAGATTGGGTTAGTTTTGTTTGGTTGCGCCCCCGGAGCGAGCGAAGCGAACGGATGGGCACTTGTGAAGTGAAATATTAGAACGACAACAGTGGGCTGCTGCGAAATGAGCAGGTCCGAAGGTCGAAAGTTTGCGATAGGTACACGCGAATTAAAAATAAACTCCGAGCATCATATTTCCGCTTTGCTTGCGTTGAGTCTTGCTCTTGAATTATTTCCTTCCCCTACCTATTAATTTCGACATATTATTCGTCATTTAGGAATTTTGCAATTTAAGAAGACCCATTGTTGGCTCATTGCGTATGACGCTTTGTTCTACTGGTTTTTTAAATTGTACTGTGTTGTTTGTTAGATAGAGTGTTGTTGCAAAATAGTAACATTGATACAAGTTTGGACTGCATTCAGGCAAACAAACGAAAATAACCAACATTGCTTTTGCTACAATATTCCAGATAAGCTTTTGGTTAAACGTTCTGCATTCATTTATAGTAAAAGATGAAGTAGTTGTATAAATATCGTATTCAGTTTATGTTGTTATTGAACAGGTATGTCATGTTAAGTTAAAGTTAAGTTTGCAATGCTAAACGGTTAATGTTTTCGTTCCATTGAATACATAGAATCATTCCTATTTTATTTTTATTTTTAAATTAAGTTTTTAATCAGATTTGGGTGGAAATTATTAATTATTAATTTTTTTGTAACCAATTTGTTAAAAAAAAACATAACTGCTGATAAAATCTGGTCAAATCTGACAACTTTTCAATTCGCAGAATCTAGTGAAATCTGACAATCGCCTGGCAACACTGTCTGTAAGCGCATAGAAACAGGTCAAACAGGTTATTTTATTTTGCATCATTTCCGCACAGCCTTTTGTAATCAATAATTTTAAAATCACTGTTGTATTTTCGGATAGAACAGTGATTAAAAGTAACTAAGAAACAAAGAAAATTTCGCAAAAATCGTAAAAATGAAGTATGCCAGAAATAATCTGTCCTCAGCGACGTGTCCCTTACTAAACTAAACTAAACTATTAAACTCGAATCGGACGGTCGCCGACAGCGAACGCCGAGTGACCACGCCTTGCTGGAAGGGGAAAGCTGCGCAAGGAATGGCATACGTTGTGTCTCTTTTTAACTTTAGGTCTCGTATCTAACGTACTCTGTTATCGCATTAAAATCCTATGGATAAAAATTTCTTGCCAAACGTGTATAATTCTTCAATGCGAAAATGTAATGCAAAATCTGGTCCACTGGAAATTAGTAGTGATGAGCCAAACTCGTCTTGGTCTTGGTCTTGCAGACAAAGCACGACCAAGACCAAGACCAGCTCCAAGTGTGCAAGAAGACCAAGACCTAGTATTGCAAGTCTTACGCAAGACCAAGACCGAGTATGCAAGAGTCTTGCGGTCTTGGGTTTTATTTCGCAGTTTTTATTTATTTACATTAATTCTGGGATCGAAATTGTTGGGTCTAAATATAGAGAAAAAGCTTGTCAAGAATCATTTTGTTTGTCAGATACATGCAGGAAAAGTTAAACCGTATTAACTATTTGCCACGCCGCATTGTATGTAAATGAATAATAATGGTATTCAAGTAAAAAGAGCCGTTAAATTTTTAAAGAAAATTATACTCATAATTACAAAAATCTAATTTGGATTTTAAACAAATTGCAAATGCCAATGAATTTCTGCAAGTGTTGTTGCATATAGACCGGTATATAATGAGTGATTTTTGGATGTGATTTTGGCCAGTATGCCCTTTGTAGGTTATAATAATACCGTTGACTGACTGTTACCCTTATTATTCAGTCAACGATAATACACATATTCGAAAAGGCCTTTTACATGATCATATCAGTTCTCAGTTCAGTTTCAGTCTCAGTCAAAAATAGGTCTATCCATCCCGTCAGTTCTCCATCTCTGCTTGTGTTTCCTTTTAGTTTTTATCTTTTTACACGTAGGAAAAACGGATAGTTCAACTGAGAATGAAACTGAACTGAGAACTGATATGACCGTAATTCTGGGTTCTTCACATACACGATAGGAAAGTGTCTGGGGTCTTGAAAACTATAAAAGATAAAAAATTGATTAAATGGAAAAGGTTGTAAGGTATTTAATTGCTATATAGTTCAATTGTGCTTTGATAATGAATTAATCTCAATGAATTTATAATTCATAATAACGAATTTCATAATGAAAATTATCTACCTCTTTTCATTTTCGACTTAGTTTCAGAAAACCAAAAAAAAATCATTTAAAAACTCCTGATTTTATGTAATTTTTAAATTTTTGTTTCTATCTAATATATTAGTACACAGTTCAACAGTCGTCCTTATTCTACGCTGTGTAATAAGGTTGTTGCTTTTTATTGTTATTTGTCGTTTGTAATGTTCATTGTATGTTTGTGTTTTTTTACTTCTTGAATTAAAAGTAAAATTTATTGTATATACCTACTGATTTTATAGGTACTTTTAGGATATTTTATATTTTGCAGAGGTTTTTTTCCAATTTTTTCTAAAGGTTACTAAAATTTAATATTTAGTTGATATTATTGATATTGTGGCCTATAACTTTAGCAAATATAAAGAATTCCCAAACCCTAAATTTCCAATGTAAATCAAATTGGTGTTTAAAAATAAAAAAAAATACCTGTCATTTTGTCGATAAAAACTAGTATCATTGCATTTATAGTATGCGGTATAATACTAGTTACCGCACGCAAATGAGTGATGAAAAGTAAACTTTACCGCACGCGAGTAGGTAGGATTGTTAAAGAATTTGTCATTTGCTGAGAAATGCATAAAACTGATGTGCAGTTCTCATTCAGCAATAATAAATTTGGTTAATTTCAAAGACTTCCTAGGAATCTGTTTTTAGAGAAGGACGTAAAATCCAGTGACTTTGATATATATTTTTTCAAACTTATGAAATTTAATTATGGAAAAATATGCTAAAAAATTGTAAAAATAAATAAAATAACTGCATCAGATTATTAAGGTAGATATTTTTACTTGCAAAATTACCTAATTTACTAGGTAAAATTTGTAGTACTTACTACTAAAAAGCCAAAATCTTCTTTCTGTCTCGTTCTTTAAACTTTTATTTCCTTGAAATGACTCTATTTTTTTTAATTTTCTTTGTAAAAATCTGTCAAAAAAAGTGCAAGACTTGCAAGAGCCTTGGACCAAGACCAAGACTGAACCTTGAAAGATCAAGACCAAGACCAAGACAAAGACCAGACATGCAAGACCAAGGCTAACCCGGTCTTGGTCTTGCATTTGCTTATCACTAGAAATTAGGAGATTTCCTTAAGCACATGAGTAAGGAAATCTTCTATTTTTTCAAATTGCTGATATTTTTTGTAAAAATAAGAAAATTATTAAAAATTTATTTTGTATTGCTTCGTATTAATTGTTTATTGCTTTGTTGCAAAGCATGGATAAGTTTATGCATCTTTATACCTATGATATTGTTGAGGCATGGAACCCTAAAAGTCCACGATAGGGTTCCTGTCTCCATCCCATACTTTCAATTTCCTTATATTCGTATAGCTTCTTCGACAGACGAGCTTTCGATGTGGACGAGCACTGCCATTCATAGGGAGAAAATTTGCGCCTACCTCAGCTCGATTTTAATAATAAGCCAAATGATGAGGTCGATGCTAAGCGGCACTTTACATAGTTCCACCCCAAAGACAACATTTCCGCCTTCATATGGAATTACAAAGACCTCTCTAGTAAAGGCAAGTCGTTGTTGTGTTTCTGAGCAAACTCAGCTTTGATTGCTATCATTCATCAATATTGTTTTCACTTTATTCGATTAGAAGTATTTGACTATTGTGTTAAAACCGAGGTTAAAACCTAGTTTTGATCATAAGGACCACATTCCAGGGTAGTCTTGGAGGTCTCCTGGATCGTACACCAGTGGCACTGACGCTACTTCTGTTGGTGGCAATTGGAATTAATTGTTGTTGTATAGCCAGATACTGACTTCGAAGACTGTTAAAGTTGCCAAACTATTTATCCTAACTACTTGCTCTTTATTTGTCAGTGTCCATTTCAGGCATATAACTCTAGAAGTCCACGATAGGGTTCATGTTTCTACCCCGTTATTTCAATTTATTTTTTCTAATAACTTATTCGGCAGACTAGAGTTTGATGTGAACGAGCATTGCATTTCATAGGAACAAAATTAGCACTTACCTTAGCTCAAGTTGAATAGGTCGATGTCAAGCAGCACGTCTTCTTTACATAGTTCCACCCCTAAAAATAACATTTCCACCTTCATATGGAATTACAAATACCTCACTAGTAAAGGTAAGTCTTGTTATGTTTCTGACCAGACTCAGCTTTGATTTTTATTGCTCATCAATCCTTTTTTCGCTTTATCCGATTAGAGATATTTGGTGAAAAACTAGTTTTGATCATGACGACCACATTCCAAACATAATATACCACGTAACAACTTAGGTAGTCTTGAAAGTTCCCTCGATCGTACCAGTGGGACTGCTGGGGACTTCTAATGGTGGCAATCGGAATGAACTATTGTTATATAGCCAGAGACTGACGTCGAAAACAAACTGTTAAAGTGGCCAAACTATTTATTCTGACCACTTACCTTTCATTTGTCAGTGCTGATTTCAGGCATGTAACGGTAGAAGTCCACGATGGGTCATGTATCGACCCCATTATTTCAATTTCATCTTTTCTAATAACTTATTTGGCAGACTAGGGTTTGATGTGGACGAGATTGTCGTTCATAGGGACAAAATTAGCACTTACCTCAGCTCGAGTTGAATAGGCCGAATGATGAGGTCGATGTCAAGCAGCACGTCTTCTTTACATTGTTCCACCCCTAAAAATAACATTTCCACCTTCATAGGAAATTACAAATACCCCTCTAGTAAAGGTAAGTCGTTGTAATGTTTCTGACCAGACTCAGCTTTGATTCCTATTACTCACCAATCCTCTTTCCGCTTTATTCAGTTAGTGATATTTGACCATTAGTTCAAAAACTAGTTTTGATAATGACGACCACATGTCAAGCATGATATCTCACGTAACAACTTAGGTAGTCTTGGAAGTCTCCTGGATCGTACACCACAACCAGATACTGACTGCGAAGACTGTTGAAGTGACCAAACTATTTATCCTAAGTACGTGCCTTTCATTTGTCAGCGCCCATTTCGAGGTCTATTTTCCACGGAATTCCGAGCAACTGTAGCTTGATCAATGTTTAATATTTCCACTGTTTGCCTGGTGTGCCAAATACTTTTCATTAAGGAAGATTATTTTCCAAGGAATTCGTGGCATTTTTATTCGAATTTTAATATAAAATAAGAATACTTGTTTTTGTTTGAAATTGTTGTAAGGACTGAACTGTTAAGTTTATTGCTGTGTATCTTGTTCCTTGTATCAAAAACATTATAAAATAATTAACAACATTACTAAATGTATATTTAGATAAAACATGATCAAACTGAATGTAGTTTCCAAAGTCCGAAGCAATTATTTAGGAGCCCAACTCGTATTATTAAGACTTAATTTGCTTAAAAAAAAGCATGCTGAAATATTTAGGTCATATCCATGTCACTTCTGCAGTAGCATCGGTGTTCGTGCGCACTCTACTAATCCATAAGTAGCATATTTTGGTATGGGAATTGCAGAAGAGTGAATTTCCCCATTTATTAAAATTTGCTGTAAACAGAACGATTAAAAATACCTCAATGTAAAATTCAGATTATTCTTGGAAGTTAAAACGTATAATATGCCATTTGCTTCCTTCGTGCGAAAGTGTTTCACTACGCCTCGTCGCTCCGCCGAGGTGTCTACTGAATGATTAAATTAATGCATATTAATATTGCCTGAAAAAGCTCTGCCCTGCGTGCGGGCGCGAGCATTATTAAAATGTCAAAAATATGTCCCGAGACAACCATGCACATACCAAACAGTCTCCCCAATTTTGTTGGTTATTCCAATCTACAACCAAAAACCCCATTAAACAATAAATATCCCATTAAGCAACACCACTACCAAAATTAATCACTGCCCCCGCTCGCAGCGCTCTCCCGCTGCTTTCATAAATTATTTTCACACGCAGGAAGCTTTTAGTGGTCTATATGTATATATAGGGCCATTTTCGAGGCTTGCTATATATCTACCCTTTTAGCTCATAGGCGGAGTAATAAAATTTTAAATATAATTTAAAATATAGATTTAAGCGTTTGTAAAGCTCTAGGGTTTAACATTTTGATTATTATATATTCTATATCGATTTTAACAAACGAATTCCGACATAAAATACGTGAAATGCATAGAGACATAGACGTGGTATCGTTAAACAGTACAGAGTTATAGATTACATTTGTACAACTAGATATTTTGTTTATTAACAGATCCAAATTTTTGCTTATATCAAAATGGTTTTGACTTTCAGATCTGAGCTACCTGCTAATGAGAATACTAGATTTTTATAACTATTGTATTGTGTCTATTATCAATTACGAGCAATGAACCTTTGTTATTATTCGTTCACATTACTGTCTTGCTATAATTTAGATATGTCCAGGTGGTGTCCTGGAGCGAAATCTGGACGCAATGATTCGGTCTGCATGATCTCTTTACTATTAGCGTCTCCTTCTGGTCAATCTCACAACATCCCGAACCCTGCGCATATCCCTTATCTCTCTATTTTGTCTTCTGTCGAAGAGCGTGAATCCCATGATGAATCTCAACATTGCCATTATCGGTGTCCTACGTGTGTTTTAGATTCGTACTTTACTTAGGTGCTCGTGTGCTTATTTTTCCGAATTATTAGCATCGAAATATTTAAAGTTTATTAACTGCTCATTACTTTGGTTCTAGATGGAAAGTTTGCTTCTTATAAGATCTTTGGCTACAAGGAGCCACTGTGTTTTTGGGACGATATAGTCATCGTTAGAAACTGTATAATAGCTTTTGTCTCGAATTTCAGATATCATTTCGGCATCATCTGTGTAGCAAATTACCTTAACCTCTTGTATTCTAACTATATATGTCCTATCCGAAGCTTTTACATTCTTCATTATCTAATTATCTTATTAGATTAAACTAGGTATTCCCATTTGTAGCCCTTTCCCTACTTAAGTGAATGTCTCGTTTATCTTCAGTTCATTTATGGCTCTTATGATATTCCAGTCAAGGAAGTCTAGCTGATGTATATTTAACAGTCCCATTACATCTTGCAATCTTATTTTGTGAAATACTTGTATTTGAGAGGAATATGTCCCACTTAAGTTTACTCAAATTTACAAATGCAATAACGTACCACAGTTTAAAATATTTGGACTTTGAATGTACTTTCAAAACGCATAGTTTTATGCTACTGTGATGTGTTTCAAAAATATTTCTTGATGGTTCAAGAAAAATGCAATCAACTTCCTAAATTAAGGGCCATTTATTGTTCTAAATAACCGATAACCCTTATACTTTGCAACCTTCTTCCAAAACCATCCCCAACACAATTCTGATTTAACCTATGTTTGTATATTAGCATCTTAACCTATGGTTGATGATTGAGCCTTCAATGTATCAAAAAATACAAATCTAGGTGATAACATTCCTTCAAAATAGTATTTAGTTCCATTATTCAAACGATGTTATATTTTATTTAGTAAGGTAATCCAAGCAATTCAAAATGTTATTTTGTGCCAATGATATATAGGCTCAGTTAAATTTCATCCAACGTTGAAATCGGCCCTAGTTTGGGTTCACGTATTAGGATGCATGCGAATAGATATTTTAACACACAAAAAAATCATTCTTTATATTATTTAATTTTTTTGTATGTCACGTACTTTCCCCACTTAATTTCTTTAAAAATGTAGGCTCTATAAGCTGTTGCATCTAATTACCAGATTAGTTCTTCATTATACACTTCTTTCTTGCATTTTTTTTGAGGAATTATTGAAATCAGTAATGTATGTAATAATTAGACCGATAACTTCCAAGAGGTCTAGAGCGAACATTTCAAACACTTAGTTGAACCTAATAATATTTTGAATCAATCGTATCAAAATTGAAATAAATTTTCTATCGATTTTGGGTAAATAACGTAGTATTTCTTTTGAACGTTAGTACTATTTGTACTATTTTTCTTTTAAATGTGCTTTTAGTAAAACTATGTTTACATTAATATTATATTTGGGAAAATTCTTCAATTTAATATTTGTTAGTAAGGAATGCTGCGGTTGGTTGTAAATAGTTCAAAGCCTTTTCTACAACATCTCGTCTTCGAGCACATTCTGCCCCTCCTTCAGTTGATGTCGAATAATTCTTGCTGGTTTTGTCTTCATTCCTAAAACATAATCCACCATGCCTATCAAGGCTTAAAATTTTGGGACCATTGTTTGTCGGTAAAGTAGCGGAATCTCGCCGACATGAATGTCTTGTGGTGTACTGTTTTGTACTTGGCAAATTTAAGAAGTTTAGAGTTTAGCAAATAACCTATCAAAAATATAGCTTCGCAGAGGAACTATAGCTTGTATAGGTGCGACTCACTTGCGGATTTCCCTACGCAATATCTCGTATAAATCTCAATTATGCCCATGTCCTATACCGGGTGTCGACGAAATCGTTTCGCACGCACCATTCAAATACTTTTTTAAGGAGAAATTTGAATTTTTGGTTGAAGATCTGGTTTATGAAAACTCAGATGTTCCACTAAAAAGAAAATGAATACCACTTCCGGTTTGACCGGAAGTGAGCATGGGGCAAGAATTTCAAATACAACCCTGCATATATTTTTACATATTTGAATAGAGCTTGAAATTGCCTTTTTAACGATGTATCACAAGTATAAATTTTTTTTCAAAATGGTGGCGTCACCAATGGATTTTTTGTCAAAATGTCCGAAGATATAGGAGCCAAGATAGATTTTCTTGCAGATTTTTCTCACTGTTGGAAATTCTAAATAACTGTTATAAAATTGAATCATTTTTAGTTTTTCCTTAAAATATCAAAATTTATGTAATTTTTTCTCGAAATTTTGAATAGAGCCCTATACATATTTTCAAACATTTAGATAGACCTCGAAATTCCCTTTTGAACGATGTATCACAAGTGGCCATTCTTTTTTAACATGGCGTAGTAGAGGCCATAATTCAATATGAATGGCCACTTGTGATACATCGTTCAAAAGGAAATTTCGAGCTCTATCTAAATGTGTAAAAATATGAACAGGGTTCTATTCAAAATTTCGAGAAAAATTGACATAAATTTTGACGTTTTAAGGAAAAACTAAAAATGCTTCAATTTTATAACAATTATCTAGAATTTCCAACAGTAAGAAAAATCTGCATGAAAACCTATCTTGTCTTCCATATCAACGGACAGTTTGACAAAAAATCCATTGGTGATGTCAAAATGCCGCCATATTAAATTTGGGATAAATGCCCTCTACGCCGCCATTTTGAAAAAAAAAAATTGCGACACGTGATACATCGCTAGAAAGGCAATTTCAAGCTCTGTTCAAATATGTAAAAATATATGCAGGGATGTATTTGAAGTTCTTGCCTCATGCTCACTTCCGGTCAAACCGGAAGTGATATTCATTTGTTTTTTAGTGGAAAATCTAAGTTTTCATAAACCATATCATCAAACAAAATTTCAAATTTCTCCTTAAAAAAACATTTGAATGGTGCATTGTTAAACGATTTCGTTGACCCCCGGTATATTGGTGTTTTCATCAAAGATTCTGGATTTGTTACTTTTAGTAAGTTCAGTTTTGATAGCTAAAATACCGTCTTTATCTTCCATATCATCGATGGTCATCTTCTGCTACCGATATATTTGACATGCACCTGCAGACCAAACGTAGCCACAAATTTCTTCATTAAAAATATATTTGCAAGGGCTTCATTTGGAAGTTCCAAATTCCTTCGCTGGAAAATATATTCGGCTTCTTCAGCGAAGTCCATTTGGTTATTATCCTCCAGTTTTGATATCCTTTTTTAGATGAAAGCATTTCCCTTGCCATAGACTTGAAGGCTGCGCTTCTATTCATCTACTTGAAAAATAAGCCACCAGAACGGTTTCATCAGTAAGAGAATTTTACCTGACATCTTTTTCAAAATCTGTAGTGTGCAATATGGTATAATCCTGCTACTGCTTTTTAAGAGTAGACCGATTAAATCTCCTTCAGCTAGAGTTCTTCAGCAATTATCTTCTATATGTATTTTCTATATATCAATTATCTTTCTATATTATCTTTTATTTTGGTAAGACCCTCTTTCAGCAAAAAATCATATGTATTAGACTAAAATATTGGAATGTTTGCTTAATATTAAGACCTAAACAATGCTTTATTGGTTTGAAAAATATCATGTCGCGTGCAGAAAATAATTAGTTTTGCACTTTTATATTGAGCACGTAATTAAAACAAATCCGTATTAAGTAACGTAAGACGTTCCGCAATGATCGGGCCTTGCTTGAAGGTCTATGGTTTCTAATAAACTCAAACTGAATTTATTGTAAAATTAACTTTACTCATTATAACATATAGCAAATAATTTGATATGGCGAAGAAGCAAATGTTTTAGTTAATGTTGAATACAAACATGATCCATTCCTAATTACTGTAGTAGCTCCAATAGTGGAAGTTCAGATACTGCGAAAAAGGATGGCAATAGTATTAGGTATATTCGAAACGCCTCCTACACAAATGAGTAACAACTCAGAGCACTATAATACTCAACTATAAATCTCATGTCGTTGTCTGTTTGCTAGTGATTGCTGTCATCAAACCATTTCATTTCTTTATTATACCAATTCTAACTGCCATGTAAATCATAAGATTTTGAAAAAAGGGTTGAGTATTTGGGCGAAAATTTTTTTTTGTTCGAGAGCATCCTGGAATTTGGAAATGGTGAGAGGGTGACCTTGAAAGGCCACGGCGCTTAGGATCCATTGGACCCACTGTGCATTCTCCTTAGGTCAAGCAATCAATCTCGACCATCGTCCAGCCTAGTGGACGATGTTGCCCAAGGAGTCTGTTCTGAGATAAGTCATGGTTGGCTATCGTCCTCCCAAAATGGATTCCCTTAGTTCCGAAACAGCGCCGCAGAGCGGATGCTCTAATGTTTCGTCCTCCTGTTCACAATCTCTGTATAGAGGTGTTTGGCATAATCTCATTGTGTGGAGATGCTTTCTTATTTGGCAGTGTCCAGTCAGAACCCCGCCATGAGCCCTAGGTCCTTGACATACCCAGGTATGCCTTTACTGCAGCCTTATTATTGGGGTAGCATAGTAACTCCTTGATAAGTCGACAGTTAGTTTTTCATCCCATCTTGCTCTAAAGTCTGCATAGGTGACCTTTTTTATCATATCAACGTCGCAATAGGTAGGTTTGAAGGGCCAGATATAGCAGCAAGTTCAGACTCAACAAGAGGCTGAATTATGCTTGCGTGTGCATCCATAGGCCATTTGAGTTCATTTCGCAAGCTACAGGAGTAACTGCCAGTCTACTCATTCCTGGGGTTTGAGCCATTACTTCTTCCGACTGTCCCCTCCTACAGGCGGCGTCTAGTCTTACCACATTCAGCAATAACATTACTTCCATGGCTCTGGTTGGGGTTGTTCTCATAGATCCCGTTATAGTTTGGCAGGCAGTTCTCTGTACTTAACTGAGCTTAAGCACTGTCGTTTTTTGTTGACTCTTGGGCCACCAAACTACTGCTCCATGGGTCTTATGATAGCAGTATAAATCCACGTTACGGCCCCGGGTTTCATACTCCAGGATTTTCCCACGGACCTGCGGCACTGTTCATAAGAAATGTATGCCTTCTTTAGTCTTCATTGTAACCAAATATACTATTTGATCCAGGGCACCAGAAACTGATTATCATTAATAAGATTGAGTGTGGATGATTTCAGGTTAATATAGCATCGAAGATGACTCCAAGGTATTTTACTTCAGACGCAAAATTTAATTATTGTGTGTTAAGAAGAGTCGGAGGCCGTAGTGGCTCCGGCCTCCTTTTTCTGATTGAGAGCACCATCTCCGCCTTCCTGGGGATTACAAACAGCCTACACCACTCTTCGACTAATCGAAGGGCACTCTGCATACGATTGAACAGAACTCCTTTGAACTTTCCATTGAGCAGCATCATAAGATCGTCTGCATATGCATTGGTGTGGAATCCATTTGAGTTGAAGTGATGCAAAAGGCTGTCGGAAACAAGGTTCCATAGCAGTGGCGATAGAACGTCTCCCTGCGGGCAGCTTGTGGCAACGGTGCCTCTAACTACAGTATATTCCACCATTATTTGTACGGGTCTCTTTAAGAGCATGTTGAAAATCCAGCCACTGACAACAGGAGGGACGCTCCTATTTGCTAAAGCTGCATTGAGTCTTCCAAAGGTGGTTTTATCAAACCCACCCTCAATACAATGCATACACCTAAGCACAGTTTATACCGTAACCGAATCAGTTAAACAACTCTCCAAGTGTTTTGAAGCCAAGTGCTTCAACCAATAGGAGAGCTGGGAGTTCTTATCTTGCGCCTGCGTATCGATAACACAGCCTCTCCAGAGTTTTCATAACATTTAATCCATTTTTCCTTGTTCAGTCGCATGTAATTACGCACTTCACTTTACGCACACCTACACACGACACATCGAATATACAAAAATACTACCAGTCGCACTTAAAGACGATAATCTTGTCATGATATTGATTGATTGTTAAAAAAAATAATAATTTTATTAAATTATGATATATAGGCTGCAATCGTAGCAAAAGCAAATTCACAAGAAAATCACTTATCAAGTGTTAATATTTCTAAAGGAGGTGCATTTAGGTATAATTCTATAATTTTACAAGAAAGTCGAATATATAAAAAATGCTGGTTTCCTTATGAAAAATGGGATGGGGCATGGGATTAAAATGAAATTTTAAATATAAGCGATGTGTCTGAGTATTATCTACCAAAGTTTTAATATATTTTTTCGTTGTTTTCTGTTAGTCTGCTTCTCAATTATTATTTTATTTTCGATATATTATTTGAGACTTAACGATTCGAATTAATAAGATTAATATAATATAAAATTGTAGGTAGAGAGGCATCCGCTGCAACTTGGATCTAAAATATTACATTTTTTTAAACCTGCCTATTTATTATTGAGTATTGTTGGTCGATGTTGTTTATGGAACTTCTTTGGGCTTCCACAAACTTTTTGGCTATCGATTTTAAATGCTAAAATATTGGTTTTTTAATATCCCGACCTTTGATAATTTCAACTACGTGTATGTCTTTGTAATCATCAGCCTGAACATATCCTTTCCACACAACCATCTGCGGAAGTCCGTTAGAATCCCGTCCCGCTAATCTCGTCCTATCTCCGATGGGATCGTCTGATAATCATTCGCGACGCCGTCAGCCATTGTGAACGCCTTTAAATATGGCCGCCGTGCAGCGCAGCCAGGCCAGGTGAGCTGGGGTTAATTTTACCACCCCAATTCTGCGTGTCACTGAATAGAGGGATGAAAAACAGATGTATAAACGCACAAAACATTAATGAAACACAAGGGGACGCTTTCGCGTTTTATTTGTGTTATGCGGGTCCTATTTTGCCAAAGTTTTATGTGTAATTGCATTTGAGAGGGCGAGGGAAAGTTTTAAATGCGGCTCTCGGAATTACGCCCCAGCGTTAAGTTGAAAATGGAGAATGGTAGAAAAGCCTCTGTTTTTAACTCGACTTGAACAGCGTCTGAGCAAACTTTATTTTAATTTCGTAAAATAAGATTAAATTTTATGGCATGTATACTTTGAAGCTTCATGGTATGCAATTATCTTGGATGATATACTTGTCACAGATCTTAATAAATTAGCAATTAAATAATAGTTCTTAGAGCGTGAAACACTTAAAACTTGAGTTGAATTGTGGATACGATTTTAATTAATTTACGACGGCAAATTGTAGGTACACGAGATTTATTGGTGTGTAGCCTTATTCGGTACTGGTGTTTTAATACGATCCATTGCAATATCTTTTGTAAGGGCTAAAAAGTACTGCTCAAATTAATTTATATGAACTAACACAGAACCTCAACCTCTATAGAAATAAAATACCTATATTAAATAGTAACAAAGAAAATGCAGTGGCTCAATTATAAAGGGAACTTTTTTGGTACAGCTAACTTTATTCTATAATAATTATTCCTACATTATTGCTTGAAAATAGCTATCTATTATTGTTTGAAAATAGCTATCTATTATTGCTTGAAAAACAAATACATCTATGGGTTCAAACGAAACAAAACATTCCAGTGCGTGATGCTGATATGGATCAATTTCAACAATGTCAGTCAATTTCATAAGAAACCGAATCCGAAATCAAGTCTCACCAAAATGAACCAAATCTTACAAGGGAGTGGGAGGTAGTAGCGCACGCATAGCTGACTGAAATTATAGAGGTGAACCGAAGAAAAATCAAAACCTCACTGCCGGAGAAGGCAATAATATGTTTGTTGTCATCATTAACTTAAGTTGAAACTTCTAAAATAAAATGTCTGCTGTCACAATGAGTTTTATATAATTGAAACAAACTAAACTAAAGCTGGTCATATTCAAGGCCAGCTTAAACTCGGCTCAGTTAAACCTCCATTGATGGTGGATGTAAAGTGAATTATCATGCTGACCAGCAATGCATATTTTATGAGAAATTTTAACTATCACACTCGAGGTTCAACTGAGCTTAGTTGGTTTTGTACAACTAGGCTTACATATTATTTAAAGTTTCTTCAGAATATAACGAGAGAAGAAGGATACATCTTTTTTAAAAACGATATTTATTTTACGGAAGCATTTTTAATGGAGAAAATCAAATAAGAGTAAAAGAGAAAGTATATTATTTTCAAAGTATTGAGAGGAAAGGTTCGTTAACAAAAATACATTTATCTTCCGAAAGTGAACACAAGAAAACATTTTTTCCTCTATAAAGATACTAAGCAAGTTTACTAAAAAGAATGTCAATAATTTTTTCAGAAATTATGAGTAGTGAAATATTTATTTGTTGTAAGATTTTTTTGACACAAAGAAACAATTAATTTTATTAATGATAATCAGTTTCTGCTGCTCTGGATCAAACATATGTTTGGTTACCTTAATTATGTGCATAAAAGTACTGTAACTTGAGTTATATGCAAAAAAAAATAAAACTTTATTTTGCCCCAAGCCAACAACTAATCCAATCTATTTTTTAAAACTTGCATCGCCTGTTTCTTAAAGCCACAAATTATCAGTAAAAAGTAGAGCGAAAAGTTCCCTATATTCATAGCATGTATCTTCAAAAGTAAATCAGATACAATGTCGCGTTTTGTGCTAATCATTTTCTCGCATGTGGAAGTTTTTTCTGTGGATTATTTCAAAGGGTTTTTGATGGCGGCAACGTTCCCTCACAGTGGAAGGAATCTACGCATGCCTGTATACCAGTCCGGTGACAAAGAAGATATTAAAAACTATAGGGGAATATTGAAACTTTCAATTCTTCCCAAGGTCATGGAATCGATTTTAACAGATGAAATTTTTCACACATACAGGCATTAATTACATCATGGTTTCTTTAAGGGTGGTTCAACCAGCACAAACCTAGCCATTTAGCAGACTTTTCTGGTTTCAAATCTGGAGAGAGGATATCAAATTGATGTTATTTATACCGACTTATCAAAAGCGTTCGACAGTGTACGACACAAATTGTTGATGAGAAAACTATCACGAGTAGGAATGGGAGAGGCTTATCTTGTTTGGATCGAGAGCTATCTTCAGGGACGTCACCAACGAGCTCTCATTGGATGGGTCTCATCAAGGGTAGTTAATGTTCAATCAGGGGTATCCCAGGGCTCACACATAGGACCTGTACCTTTTTCCCTATTTGTTAATGATGAGAGTATTGACATTCAAAGTGATCTTGATGGACTAGTTGACTGGTGTGACAAGAATTGGATGAGGCTGAACGTGAACAAATACAAAAAGATGAATTTTTATAGTTGCCATAGTCCTTTGGTCATGGAATATAAAATAAATCAGACGGTGCTTGGATCAGTTTAAAGTTTAACCATCTAGGGGTAATATTTTTAGACTCCATTTAATCTCCATCTGGATCAAATAATATCAAAATATTTTAGGCTTCTGAGGTGTATAAGGAGAAACACTAAACTCATGGTTGACACTAAAGCCATTACATCTCTTTATAATTGTCTCATAAGAAGTATCTTTGACTACTGCTGTGTCATCTGGTCTCCATACTATCAATGTCACATATCAAGATTGGAGAAAGTCCAAAATACATTTTTAAAATATCTTTTGTATACCTAAGCATCATGTTCCATCCGACAACCCGAGTTATGAGGGCAGATCCATGCTCTGTGGATATAAAACTCTGGAAGTGAGACGCAATAACTACTCTCTGTATTTTCTTTATAAACTCCTCCATGGTGGGATTGATTGTCATTGTCCTCAACTGCTGGGACAACTTAACTACCGTCAAGACCTCTTCTACATCACCAACTTTTCTCTGAGAGAGTGCAGCGAACAAATTATGGAGAACAGGCATTTGTTGATCGCATGACACGCATATATAATGCAAATTTTAGCCATATCGTGACTTTTCAATTAGTCTTAACAGTTTAAAAACCTTAGTAAATTAATAAATGCACAATTATTGTTGATTCTTTTGTATGTCTTCGTTTTTGTTTAATTATTACTATGTGTATATTTTTAATATTAAGTGTGATATAAACCAAATTTTTCTTTCCCTTTTGAATGTTACTTTAATTTCATGAAATACTTATATACCTTGTTTGTCTAAAATTATATGAATTAAGTTAGGACCTTGATGTTATACCATTTGAGGATATTTCCCTGTAGTGTATGTACTGAAAAAATAAATAAACATCACCAGAAAATTACCTTTATTGCTAAGAAACTAATATGTAAGTAATGTAAACGACATTAACTATCATTAAAGAATAATAACATCAAAATGAAATGATTTTTTTCCCAGAAAAATCCCAAACTGTGTTGTGCTATGCGGAGAGTAGTGTTGTGAGTAGCGAACTTTACGAGCGAACAATCCCATAAATTCGACAATTTACAGTAAAGTTCGCCCTCGTTAAAGCGAAAGTTCTCATTTTTATTCCCAATTTATTGAAAAGTTATCGAGAATTTAAAAAGCGAACGTTACCAAGCACTTTTGTTTGATTTGACAACGTTGTTCGGTGCGCTATACGCTTTGCGCCGCACTGTGTAGATTCCTTTCAAGTCTCAGCAGTGTTGCCACAAGTCAGAATATTAATAGTACAACTTACACATTTCATTAATATTGTAATAATTTTGGCATATTCAAATGCTACGAGGGCATATTTCGTTAAAGCTTGTTATGCAAAGACATCTTTTTACCGACTTTTCTTGGGTTTCAATGTATTTATCATTTTCGCTATAACAAACCCAAGATTTCTTAATTTAATACAATCTGAGAGCCGATTCTATAAATTCTGATAAAAGCCATTGACTACTACACTGCGCATAGACTTGCAAAACAGCAGTTTTCCAATAAATTTCAAATTGGAGTTTAGTTGTTTTTTTTAATATGTTATGTTCTGAAATGCTTTATTTGTGTGTGTGTGTGTGTGTTGAAAAAAACTTGTATGAGATCTTATTAGACTTATTTATCTGAACTGTGGAACTCACTTCCAGGACATCTGTTTCCCACTAATTACAACCAACAAATATTCAAAAACCGTGTCAATCAACATCTTCGCACACACACCGCTCGTCGAGCGCCATAGGATCTACCTTTAGTGTGTGTGCCACTGCCATAAAAAAAAAAAAAAAGAAAAAAGAACCAAATGTTATGTTTATAATGTCAAATGAAGCAATTTTTCACGTAAATTAGAGAGTTTAGGGAAGCGAGAATCCTAGGGCTTATAATGAATTTAAAAGAAATTCATCGGAGGTAATAACGTTTGGTGTGGGCCATCAGAGCATTATCAGTTACCAGCGGAACTTCCACTGACACGTTGAAAAACTCTTCGTATGTTCAGCTGGAATAAGACAGTATTACCATTAAAGATGTGGTCTAGATGTAGACCCATCCTATTTTTACCACATAACCAGGAGATCGATGATATATATACGATGGATAGGGTGAGGGGGCCTATAAAATGGAAACTCCAGTCCCAAGATTTAACGATTCCCGACTCTTTCTTATGGGGCTATATATGTATTTTGTTAAATGGACATAATACAACATTTATTTTAACATTTTATGAATAATTATTTTACAATAAAGATAATTAATAATTTAGCTGCTATGTTTTAATTTTAAGGGATGCTTAGACCGTTATAAAGCATTTCAAATATTTTGTTATTAATCAGCAAGTTCAATTCATTTTGTGGTGTATCGAGCCGCAACTCACTAAATACGTAACTTCTTGTTTTTTGGGTTAAATAAAGGCCTCTACTTCTTCCAGTCGTAAATTTGATGTCTCTGGTTTATAGGATTGAGCTGCAAATATTGACGAGTTGGAAAGTGGTTTTATAGTGGCGAGGAAGATGACATTGTAGACCCAAACTTTTATAGTGATCATGAGAGTGAATCAGATCAAGACATTTCTCAATCTGACCTAGAAGAGCTATCCACGAATTATAAGCTTGCACCATTTAAAATAAAAAAAGCCAAAATTAGATACTAAAATTAGTGCATATAAGACAATGTCTTAAAATATTTGAATACCACTGAACCATTTTAACTATCAAAATTATTTTCCCAAAATCTTCTTTCAAATAATTGGCTGATGATCCACCGAAATCATACAGCATATTCGTTTTACCCACTGGAGGTCAAATGATATAGATACACAGTTTAAGATAAGCAAAAGCTAAAACTAATAAGTATCACAACCATATTCACCATATTCAGAGTCGATATACTTAACAGACTTATGTCCCAGTTCATGTTTATATTAGGTATTTTCCAGAAGAAACAATCCAGCGAATCTTTGTTAATATATTGAAAAATTAAAGCTGATAAATTATAGACAATAAAATGTTTTGTATCAATTACCAGGGGCATGATGGCATTGCAGGATGGTCGAATGGACACCGCAGCTGTATAATACTACCAAATGACCAGCATATTCAAAACATAAGCCTCCGAAAACAAGATATTTCTTACAAATAAAAGAAGTAACATTTTCAGATTAAATGACACTTGTATAAAAATCGTCCTGAAATACGATCCGTTTTGTTTTCAGCGTATAAAAGCCGGTAAGTTGATAGCGCTATATCTTCAGCCGGGCGGCGTGATCATAAAAATGTCCGTTGTCGCGCGATTCTCAACCATAAATACACATCCAGTGCTCGTACCGTATTCTACGGAACTACTTCATTTTATACAGGGTTTTTTCAAGAAGTAAACATTTCCAATCTATTTAAATTATTTTAAAGTAGATTTCCCACAAAAAACATAGGTGTGTGGTAATTATCTGCTTTGCTAATCAACTGTTTTGGTACAAAACAAACATTTTTCTATAAATCTTTTTTACATAAAATATGCTATTACCTCAATGAAAATAAGACACGCATACAAAAATATTTATTCTAAACGTAATTAGGCAAAAGTAAAATGGAGCAGTTTTCCAAGTTTAAAAGAGGGTTCCTAAAATTGGATACCCTATCCAAAATTGGGAACCTATTTTACAAAGCAAAAATCGCACACGTGAACTTTGTTTATGACAGCACAGTCTTCATGTGCCCATCAGAAGCACACTGAGCACTGTACTCAGGCATCTCCATGTCTGAAAAATTTCCAATGCCAAAAATACACGCTGCATCACCGTTTCCATCCGCGCCCATATCTGAGTCATCATCATTCATCATAACGAAAATCTTCTGAGGAGTCGAGGAGTCACTTCTTCTTCAACATTTTGCTTTTTCTCTATCTCTTTATTTTTACTCATTACTTTTCTACTTCTACTCAAAGATTTTAGTGTTGGCAATTCTCTTTTATTTTTTAAAGATTATTTTCATTGTCGCTCTTTAATGCAGCTTCAAATTCATCCTTATAGGGCGGACTTATTATAACTGCTGTGGAATTAACTTTGCGTCGTCTGTTTAAGGTAGGTACCGAACTGTAGGATGGCGAAGGTGAAAAATCTTGAACCTTTACAACGTTTGACAACCGTTTGGTCCACAATACCGCACTCAACGCGCGTTTCGCTCACCATGTTAGCATCATCAGGAGATGATTAAAACTGTTTTAATGATCTGCTGATGATGCTAACATGGTTAGCGACACGCACGTTGAGTGCAATAATTATGTTTCTGTATTGTGGATAAAACTCCCTTTTAGTGCATTTTGCCGAAGGTTACAAACCCCAACATAACCGTTTAGTCTCAATACTGATATCGGCTTTTAGTTTCGAGGGAGTTCTTTCAATAGATTATTGACCTGAAGAAAAAGTGTTGTCAAATTGGGATGAAGTGTTATCGGAGGTTTGTTGTCGAGGCGAATATCTCTCTATCGCTTTTTCTCTAAAAAAAATCTGTGTCTGAGAATAAGTTCCGATGGAAGGGAAAAATTCCCGCTTTGCGAAACCCATTAACTGATATCTCAGCAGTGGCAAATTTCTGATAGGCAGGGCAGAATAATTTTCAGATGTGAAAAGCACTTATATTTCGAGAAGGGTTATTTTTAAAGCAATTCTGGATTTCTCTGTAATAGTATGTCTTCAATGGAGACATAAAAGCCAAATCTAACGGTTGGATGTTGTATGATATACACAATAGAAAAACTATTTATTTTAGCTAAAACTATGACGTCCAAATTCTGAGTATGGCTGCAAGACCGGATCTTCTTTTGTAGATTTTACGCGATTGATAAATTGTTTTGTCCATAGCGTAAAAGTGCGGCTTTCTATCCACCTTGAAGGGTGATACACAGCAATTAATCCAGCTGGATCTTCATCCAATAGCTCAGCCTTCATATTTTTCCGTGGAAACGAATAACGCAGGAATGAACCTCTGGCAGTATTCAAACATGTATAGATAGTTACTAATGCTCCCCTTTCTGCAGCCGTTATGGCTCCCACTTCTAATGGACTTGAAATTAATCTTCTCCATAGCGGGTTCCAGAATATCAAGAAAATGGTTGACATTTTCTACCGTAAAACCTTTTATTCAAAAGTCTATTTTCCGGACATTTTCGAAAGAAAGAAGAATTTAGAGAGTTTTTCTCCTTTAAATTCACGATTGGACTGTCGATTAGGTTGTTTCGAACCTCGCTACTTTTTTGACGCTATAACGATCCAAAGTGATCCCATTGTCTTCAAAATCGTGTATTAAAACATTTGTCTGAGATGCTCCTTGATAGAACCCAGCAGCTTTAGGATGTGCTTTGGTGTGACACCCTAGATATGTGAGCAATATTCTAAGCACGGTCTCATTTGCGCACCATCATTAAGCTTCTGGAAGCCTAATTTACCCAGTAGTCCTATTGACGAGGATGAAGGAACGGTCGATCCTGCCATAATGATGTCAGGGCCCGCCCTATTAGCCCTCTTGGTAAACGTGGCTGCATGGGTTTTTGCTGCATTGAATTGGACCAATTTTCTGTCGCCCTAAGTTTGAACTTTCTCCAAGTCTTGATGAATTGCTGTAATCTGCTCCTGTTTGCGGTGATAAGTCGCGGCCGCTGGTAAAGGTTTGTCTGATCTACATTGGGAGACAAGGGTACTGTCATCTGCAAAACTGTAAACAGAATTATTCGTTTCGGTCAGCAAGTTGTTAATATAGATGAGAAACCGAGTTGATGAAAGTATTGCGCCCTGAGGCACGCCCGCGTTAATGCTGAATGTGTCTGAGGTGTGTCCATCAACTGCAACATGCAGATATTAGTTCTTAAGGAAACTGGCAAGCCAGCTGCAGAGAGTGGCTGGCTGTCCGAAAGACGGTAATTCGTTGAGCAATCCGTCATACCAAACTCTGTCGAATGCCCTCGAAATATCCAACGCAATCGCTCGAGACTCTCCGTGGTTCTCAATTACCCTACTCCATATATGAGTGGCATAGGCCAATATATCTCAAGACGATCTCTTTTTGCGAAAGCCCTATTGATTATCGCTGATTATTCTGTTGTTCTTGAGGTAGGTACTGGAGTAGTTCCATGACTTTGGAGGTTATGGGAAGCAAGGCAATTGGACGATAGTTTGAAGGCGTGGTTTTCTTGCCTTTTTTGAAACAGGTTGCATTCGAGCGATTTTCGAAGAAGATGGGTAAATCCCTTTTCGGTAAGACAGAGAAAAAATTCTGGAAAAAACGGGTGCTAGTTCATTGGCGCAGTTCTCTAACACAAAGGCAGGTATTTCGTCCGGTCCTGATGCCTTTTGCACATCTAGTTCTTTAAGGATTTTACGAATATCACGGTGATGAAACTTTACTTTTGTCATGGTAGTGTTGATGTTCGATATGATGGGGAGAGCCTTGGCTAGGGAGCCGTCTAAGGAAGAGTGCGATGAAAACATTTTGGTGAAACTTGATCTGCACAAAGCAGCATAATATTATTCTATGCAAATTCGGTGACACGAATGGTAGAACATGAAACCTCGGTCGGTTCAACGATCGATTCTTGTCAGCCTAGTCGGCGCGGATGACGCGGAAGAGACGAAGGTTAAAGATGATAATCTCATTCTTGGTTTGCATTGTGGACGGGTCGGAATCAAAATTCGCCTGGCCGATCTCCCTCTCTACTTTTACTACAATTTGCCGTATCACAGATTTTGTAACCTTTGTAACACGTTCACCAGCTTACTCTTTTCACTTTAAAAAAACCTTACCCTTCCCCCTGGAAAGCTTTCCAATATATGTAAGGCTAATTGGAGGCTCAAGCTAATTTTGTTGAAAGTGGCTACAGGTCATTCGTTAAGTGTTTCTAGAAACTCATAACTGATTTTCCAGGAGACCTTTACTACACCTCCTTAAACGTCTCATTGCTAAATGAGTAGTGTATTCCTGTTTCTGGTCTCTGCCAGTGATGGTCTAGTTAAGTTTCGTTACAATCCAGTTGTTCTTTTAGCCATTTAACAATCATGTTAACTTCAAATTACTTCCTTACTAGGGTCTCCTTTCTGCAGGTACCAATGTAGCAATACTAAAAATGTTGTGCCTCCCGTGTTTCATTCTTATAATTTGAATGTTGTCTAAGAACTCATTGCTTATGACTTTTTGCGAATTTTCAAAACGAATTTCGCTCTTAGTGACTATTGTATTCTCAAGTGAACATGCTTACTTGAGAATACAATAACTGCAGCTAATATTAATTCAAATACTGATGAACAGTTGATGTACAATGACAAAAAATAGCCTAAATTGGCATTTCTAACTGTCCTAGTTCCGGAAATAACTTTTTCTGGATCCTGGATTTACGTCAACCCTAGTCCTATGCCAGTTCTTACTTAGCCCATAAACGTAGCTGGGTCTGCCAAATTGAGACATTTCACCTTGCATTTCACAAATATTATTGTTACAAATGTTCATGATTTCTTCTGTTGGAGTCACCTCCGTTAAATTCCTGAACTAACTTCACTTTAAAAGGATACCATTTTTCGCGTAGGGACATTTGATTGGTCGATAATCCAGAGATTCAGGAGCATCGGCTACTGCATGAGGATTGTCCTGCAGCGCTGTTAATATTTTAAGTTTAAGTGGTAATTCGGGACGTCGGCGCTTATTTAATAAGTTTTTAAGCAATTCTACATTACCTTGCATGGTTTAATAGCGCCCATCTGGATAGCATTTATCAAATAACTCACAAACCCCATATTCAGCATATTAAGAATCACAAGGAACTGCGTATTTGCTAATGACATTTTAACCAATTTACTACACGAGCACCTTTACTTATACTTTTAGTAGAGTGCTACTTATAACTTATCTTGACTTCTGTGGGCACCTCGGGGTTACAAGCTGAAATTTTCACAGAATGAAGGCTTTATTATATTAATTCAAAATCCGAAGGTAATAAAAAATCATAACGGGCAAAAGGGCAGTAAACCTAAAAATCGAGATTATTATATGAACGTGTAGGATATTAAATTATGAATGTTTTCATATATAATTCATCTACATTTTTGTACGAATTATATTTTTTATCCTTGCTTGAAATATCCAGATTACATTGGCCCTTACGGAAAAATAAATCAAAAAATTGAAATATCTCGCTTCGAACCTGGGCAAAATCTGATTGAAATATATTCATTTTTGTATTCACCTCGCATTCTCTCCGAAATGAAGGCTCAAATCAAAAATTTTTATTCTTGCGAAAAGTTTGCCTTAAGTATTTAGAATACATAGGTGCATGAATATTTTTTTTTCTCTCAAATGGTAATGGAAAAATAGAATTAAATGTAAAAAAGTAATTTTCTTCAAGCAGCGACCGGCCGATCTCTCGCTTCCCGAGCACTCTAGTATCTCACTTTTCTTCATAGCTTTATCTCTCTCGCGCCTATTATACAATACAATAAGTGCTTTTACACCATTACGGGTTAGAATACTAATAATAATAATAGCTATTATTAATTGAATAAAGTCAATGAAGACATTTTCGATTATACTGAAATTTATTTTTCCTATACGTTGCTAGGTAATAAAGAAGTAGAAAACAAATCATATACTTAATGCAACTGCTATTAAAAAAAGACTAGAATAGAAAAACTGAAAACGTAAAAAATCTTTATAATAACAAAATCTATTTATCTTCAGTGTCT
>JAEQML010046095.1:0-61438 GCA_016904865.1 Pissodes strobi | reverse complement strand
CTTTCAAATTACATGAATTTAACTAATGAGAGACGCAATTATCCACCAATAAATCGGTATCTTAACCCAATGGTCACTACAAAAATTAAGATTATTGAAGCTGTAAGATCATTGAAAGTGTAATATAAAGATACTAAATTCTTGCTTTAGCCAAATACGATTAAGCGAATCAGAAACAATTATTAATTATGTATTTAAAAATGAAAAAATTAGTGAAATATATTGCAAGATGAATAAAATATTTCAAAATCAAAACCAGCACTCACCCGTGTCAGCGTCGCCACACAGATAAAACGACCTCGCTTTCAAAATTCTCGACATTGCTCAAATTATCCTTCCGATGTTTTAATTGGATAATTTATATCATATGCTTACCACATTTGGTCACGAAGCGTCAGGCCAAAGAAATACCTAATATATACTAAATATAGTAATCTATAGTAAATTAAATTCATAAATTATAGTTATTAAATAGCTTTCTGCGCTCTCCAATTACCAATCACACGAGATAAGCCCATTCACGAATAGATGTCACTATTAAATATAGTAATATATACTGACACAACTCCACAAATTGTAGGTATAAAATAGCGTACTTGTGCTTCCAAATAATTACTTGCACGAAATACACCCATTCGCGAATAGATGTCACTGGTGGCTCAAATCTCAAACATCGGAAAACATTCGCAATTGAACCGAATTTAGTGGAGCGAAATAAGCTTATATTCCATTACAATGAGAGGGCAATGTTGCATTTAGATTCAACAATTTGCAACTTTTCATTTTTAAATAAAAACAAATTGAAGACAGAACGGGAAAAAATATATAGAGCTGCAGATTTTAGAGATGTTTCCGGAGCATGCCACTTACTTAAGTTTTTAATAGAAAATTTTTCAGAAATATTTTCAGTACTACAACAATAAAATTGTTACAATGCCCATGGCAACAGTAGCGGGTCGTATAGGGAGCCAAAGGGGGCGAATGCCACCGCCAATAGGGGACGTGGGCGCCCCGTATTCGGTTGCTAGTTACGTTTGGCGTCTTTCAGATTCATATAATTAATTATATAATTAATAACAGAGGGTCAAGCGGGAAAGGATACTGTTCATTCTGTTGGTCGTGTTAGTTGTTAGGTAATGATTAAAAATTTAGTAGGTAACTATTAAAATATTTTATATTTTTTTATTTAAAAAGGAAGTAGGTAACTATATTGCAATTACATAATAACAATTTTAATTCAATATTTTATATCTATGGGAAAACTGATTTGATTTAATGTAAATATCATTCATTGCCATGTTTATCTTTTTATTCGTTTTCCCTATTCTCCTTATTCTTAAATATAAATATATTGATCACAAGGGACCATACGACCTTATTGTTTTCCAACGACTTTAATGAATTTCGGGCGAAAATTGAGCATGGCACCCGGGGCGACGCACCTCAGATTGGATACGACTCTGCGCCCCTAAATCTGTTTGGCACCCCCGTCCTCCGCCGACGACATGCTACTGCATGGCAATCGCAGAAGCGGGACGATGTTTTTCCAAATTAAAGGAATTAAAAACTTTTTTCTTCAAACGTCAGTAAATCCGTCATTACTCGACTGTGTAGGCGGCCGTGAAGTTTCGTTTTTCCTCCGCCGGAGCTTTACTTTTCACTTTTCCGCCGGCGGAGGTAAAAGTGTTGTCAGAGCAACATAGATACAATACAAACAGACAACAAAATAAGCGTCAACAACTCAAGATTTACTACACTACAACTTATATTTATCACTAAATTTGTGACTGCATTTCTAAAAATCACTAATTTAGGAACAAATTGGTTATTATTTAATCGAACTTACTCAATAACTGCTTATCAATACGGAATTAAAACGCAATCGGAGACGCAATCTTAAAAAAAAATTATTATTGTTGACAGTGTCCACTGACAGCTTTATGTTACATTACTATAGCAACAACCTGTGCCTATTCACCGAGACCGGTCTAAGCCGCCTTGCGAACCCACTTATCTTTAATAATAATTAGATATTTTTACTATTAAAAAGAAATGTTTTTGCATTAATTTGTCGACATTTGAAGAAAAAACAGCATATTTTATTTGGAGGAAAAGTTACTTTTCATGGCTTGCTCTCTATTACCAGCCTCACTCCGTTCGGCTGTTAAACATGAGCGCGCCATGAAAAGTATCACTTTTCCTCCATATAAAATAATATACTATTCTTAGAAGTACAATGAGCCAGGGTAGAATAACTGCGCTCGCAATGTTATCTATTGTTAATCAAACGAAATTTCAAGTTTTAATGAATTGTTTATTGAAGAATTTATCTCAAAAAAGGACAGGCTCCTTCATTTTCAATACAAAACGTGTTTGGGTTTGGGTTAAAAAAAACATGAAAAAAATTTTACTATAAAATCAGTTGTTTGGGGAGGTCGAGGGGTAAACCACCTTGGAATTAGAGTGTACAAGCACATGGGATTCCGTGGGATTCCATGGGATTCCGTGGGATTCCATGGAATTCCGTGGAATTCCGTGGAATTCCGTGGGATTCCGACGAAATTCCTCAACTTTTTGCTATAACATACGAAATAATAATTTTACATAGACCGTTATAAATACGTATTTTAAACTAATCAAAACGTTCGCCTGCCTATGCAGGCGGTCTACCGATTACAGAAGACACCGCGGTTACGTTCTGCTATTCTAGGAAGAAAAAGCGTTTGCCCCTTATTTTTTTGCATTTTTGCATCGAGAACGTCATACTAATTTTCTGTGCCAAAATATAAGGGGCAAACGGATTATCTTTCTAGAATAGTAGAACGTAACCGTCTTCTGTAAACGGTAGACCGCCTGCATCGGCAGGCAAACGTGCTGGTTCAAAGCGTTCAGGTCGGTCTTCCAATCCTCATTATATGAGACTAACAAATAAAGGTAAAGTTTAGGGTAAAAATAAAACAATTAATTTTTCAAAAAATTCAAATTTTTTCGAAATATTTCGATACAGAAAAGTCATACGACTTTTTTTATGCAAAAATTGAACTAAGCGCACCCAAAAAAAAACCCCATATGATATTCGAAATTAAAAAGATCATCCCCCTACGAATTTCCCTATTGCGTGCCGAGATCTGAAAAAAAAGCTACATTTTGAGACAAAAATTACATTTTATCGAATACCTCCTATCGAAAAATCGTATAAGAGCTGGTCGATCCTTAAGACGGCGCAGAGATTGGCGCAAACCGATTTGAAATATCTCTTTCCGTTACCGAGCTAATAAAAAAAATATAAAAATCACGTTTGGTCAATTTTGAAAAAAACGAAACGTCGTGCGATCTAACTGGATAAGGCACAACGAGACCCATCTTTTCCCATTTAAAGTTTCCCTCTAACTCTTACCGTTTTCGAATTATAGCCGATTTAATGAAAATCTCATTTTTTTAAGGTGATTTTTCCGAAAAACTTTTTGACAAAAAAATATCGTCACTAACGTAAAAATAAAATTTTCAAAAGCATATACAGGGTGGTAAAAATTTTTTTTTTGATAAAATTCACTTTTTAAAAAATAAACCCAATATATATATTTTTTAAGTTCGACGAGTCACATACGGGCTAAAGACCGTCGAGATACATATTTTTGGTGTTATGTATTTTTTTCCGTATCACTCGTAGTTTTCGAGCTACGACCGTTCTCGAACTTAAACGGCCGATTTCTCGAAAACTAAGAATATTGTTTTTTTTTTTTCGTAAAGAACCTTTTTTGTCAGCCTTGATGTCCTCTACTCACATTCCCAATTTCAAATCGATCGGAGAAAAAAAGCCGATAGGTTCCAGGTAGGTTCCGGTTCCATCCTTCCTGGGACAAAATGAAGGTTAGGTCGATATAAAAATACGGTTTTTTCCGTTTGCCGAAATTCTTCTTTTTTTCTACCGTAACCTACCCGTTAAGAAACGTGTTTCGCGATTTTCCCACTTCTCGATAAACTTTGGGGAAATGGGGGGGGGAAGGTACCAACTAACCGGCAAACCGAGACTCTGCACCGCAGCTCCGAGCTCCCGTTTAGCCAGAAATCGCAATTTCGCGATTTTTTCCATATTACCCCTCAACACCGCCCTCCCCCCCGCCCTTAAGATCAAGCCACGGCATCCCCGATTTAATTCCAGGTAGTCGCCCACGTGATACATCTACCATGACAATATAGACCATGCTGGTCATCTCCTTATACCGAAACTTACCGGTTAAAAACCGCGCGGGCGCCTATTCGCCGGATAGGTTCCACCGATTTAGGTGCCGATCTGGGATTATATTTCAAGGGACGAAAGGAAACGATTCAGCTTTGAAAAATTTCGATATCGAAAAATTTCGATTATTTTCGGAACCTATCGGCGGTAGGTTCCCGCCGAGGTCGGATTCGAACTGGGCGTCGTCGAAAACCCCTCTAACCCGAATTTTAACTTTCCAAGTCGAAGGACACTAAGAGTCCCTATTTAAGAGCCCCTAGGAGACTTAGCGACTTAAAATTTTAGGTGGGGGTTCGGACCGATGCCCTCCATCCCCGTGCCGAATACGAACTCGCTAGCTCGAAATTTAGGTAAAAAAAGCCGGTAGGAGCCGAATTTCCGGTAGGTTCCAAATGCAAAAAAAAAACCATTTCCTAAATATAAAGATACCTACGATAGCGTTTTGCTTCGAAACAATATTTAGGGGTCGAAAACCACGCTTTTTTGGAACCTATGGGACGAGCGTTTCGAAATAGATGCCGCGGATCGAAAATCGCGCGGAGTATTTTTGTTTAAGTCTAACCCGTACGGAGGACATTTTTTCGGTCTCGTTTCGAAAAAGTTATTTTTCGACCTCATCCGGCTCTTACCGCGGAACCTGTCGGAGGTCAGATTCGACATTACATATCTATGTTGTGGTTTGGAACCTTTGGCAACATGCAGCAAAGGGAGTTTTATCCACAATACCGAAACAGAATTATTGCACTCGACGCGCGTATCGCTAACCATGTTAGCATCAACAGGATATGATTAAAACTAAATTTAAAACTCTATCTAACTCGCTTTTATACTAACTATTTGCTTAATCAAGCGGAACCAAAGGGATCAATCCTGGAATTCCACAAGTCACGCTCGATCAACCAATACAATGGACTATACGGAATAGGCCCGCTAAAATAGAGATAGAGGGCCTATTCCGTATAGTCCATTGTATTGGTTGATCGAGCGTGACAAGTGGGATTCCAGGATTGGTCCCTGTGGTTCCGCTTGATTAAGCAAACAGGTAGTATAAAAGCGAGTTAGATAGTTTTAAATTTAGTTTTAATAATTTCCTGATGATGCTAACATGGTTAGCGAAACGCGCGTCGAGTGCAATAATTCTGTTTCCGTATTGTGGATAAAACTCCGTTTTAGTTTAATACATATAAAAAAGTGCTTAGCCTTAAATATTCCATTACAACATACTATTTTTTTGACATTCTAACCCTTTGTCCTCTATTATATTTATTAATATAGTGTAGGTATGTTTAAAGTTATCAATGTGTTTTTAATTAAAGCTTTAAACAAATTATGCTTTAAATATTAGAGTTTTATTCCGTGGGATTCCATGGGATTCCGTGGAATTCTATGGGATTTTGTGGGATTCCCTGCAATTCCATGGGATTCCGTAGAATTCCATGGGATTCCGTGGAATTCCATGGGATTCCGATAGAAAGTGGGATTCCGGTGTACAGATTTTTGAAGGTGGTTTACCCTTCGGGGGAGGTACTCAACTCACCGAGGTAAGTTAATTACTTTCTAATTTCTTAAAAGATTTTTTTAAATTTGATATCCCTAAAAAACCCTTTTTTAGCGTGGCACCCAAAAAATATTCACCTCCGGTGTTTACCTTACCGCGCTCTCACTTTCTATTTAAAAGTTGTGCACCACCAAAGCAATAAACCACGCACCGTAACTATTCAATGAAAACCTCAACTCCATACCTTTTTTTGTTTACGAGTTATTTAAGATCAACCTAGGTCGAAATATGGATAACCACCCTGTATTTTATTTTCAACCATAATGTTGACATTTCCATCACTTCAGAACTATTGGAAGTGTCACATCACCGATATTTTTTTAAACGTTCAACATCCTGTACCTCGAGAACGATGCCCTTCTTTATAAATACGAGTACATGCGTACTCTACTGCGGCCGTTCCATTTTTTTTGATATTTCATCTATGCGTCCAACTGCCAACATTTCGCAATACACGAATACGCCACTTGTCGGTCAGCGCGCCGTCAGAGTTGCCGCCTTGGTTTTTGTGTTTTTCCCAGACGATATTCCAATTGGCAACAGCGAGTTTACCGTAGCCGCATTTCAGGCGACCTTGTGCCGATGGGGCCAGGCTTTTCAGAGTCTGGCCCCATTTCGGGATCAAATATTTAACGTGTAATGGGTTTTCTTATCATAGTAGAATTTTCTTTGATTATAAGGAGAAGGAGAAATTGTATACAGCATTGGTTTTCTGTGAATAATTTAAAGATCTTCAAAACTTTTAAGTCTGATTAAGTTGAAAGTTAAACAGTTGATGCTCCTTGTTTCGCTCCGCTGGACTTTTTCTAAGAATGGGAACAGTTCTTGACAAGCAAGCAAGCAGACAAATTGGGAAAAATGCACTGAACAGTTGTTAAATTTAGTATCACTTTATTGGGATTTTTTTGTGGTGTCTTCAGGTAAAAGAAAATTACCCTAACATATAATATCACTTGGGACGAAATGTTTAGCACAAACTACAGGATATTTACTGGGCGCATAATCAGCTCTTTGAATGGCTCTTAGCCATGGAATTTTCAGGCTTTCATCTTTTGGGAAGTGAAAAACTGATCCACTCTCTTCTCCTGCTTTTAAAGCGCTATTTTAATTTGAATTGCACCCAGGAATACAGCACGAACTTGGCATGTTAATAAATAAATAAACAAAATGTAAAAAATTCATATATTTCTCACTAATTTTAAATCTAGTTCACTTACTTATACCCACAAATCAGCTATAAGCTAAAATAAACAACACTATCAATAAATGACCTGGTCACAAAATGTGCTGCCATTAGAGTAACGTAAACGACCACGGCCGACCGCCCGGCTTTACTATTTGTCACCTATTTTTACTGATATTACGGAGAATCCGCACCAAAAATAGTAACTAACACTTCTTCAGTTCTTAGCAATCACTTCACACAAAGTTTTTGTAAAATATCAACGAAAACCCGGTAAAAAAATAAATTTAATTAGGAGAACCGAAAACAAACAACATGTTTTCCTTATGTTTACATATTAGACGTGCCAAATGTCATGTGACCAACGTATCTTCAGCCAGCGTTGCCGTTGTTTGTACTTCGCGGCTATGACTTGGAGATGGCTGTGGCACTGCACTAACTGTTTAAAATTATGACAGATTTACTTTACTCACTCTACCGTGCCTTATTTTGCCCCCGAATGGAACATCCCATTGTGAAACCCTCGATCAAGGAATTTGACAATGCTCGAGACCTCTAAATCTAACTAGAGTATTAGATATCTTAAAAGCCAGCTTTTTTATTAAACAAGCGTGGCAAGAAGTTTCTCGAACAATCACCAAAAACTATTTTACTCATGCAGGTTTCAAGGAAGGCTACATCTAAAAAGTCGATGGCCAATTTGATGTAAAAGACGATTTACCATTGTTATTGCTGGCAGAACTAGAAGATTATTTAAAGAACTTTTATGTGGATGTTAACTACGAGGCATACGTAAACATGTACGAAAATATTCGCACAGAAGACGCTGATATATCCACCGAACATTTTACCGTACTCAATTAAAGCAAAGAACAAGAAGGGATGTCGGAAGAAGAATTGTATGTAACTTCGAAAGAATCTGATGCTTTAGATTTCTCTATAAAAAAAATATTTTGCACAAAATAATGAAGATTTCTCGGCATCTCACCACAACTAGTAGCAAAAAGCCAGTTTTTTTTCTTAAACAAGCATGGCAAGAAGTTTCTCCAACAACCACCAAAAACTATTTTAAACATGCAGGTTTCAAGGAAGGCTACACCTAAAACGTCGATGGCCAGTTTGATGTAGAAGACGATTTACCGTTGCCATTGCTGGCAGAACTGGATGAATATTTAAAGAACTCTTATGTGGATGTTAACTACGAGGCATACGTAAACATGGACGAAAATATTCACATAGAAGACGCTGATATATCCACCGAACATTTTACCATACTCAATTAAATCGAAGAACAAGAAGGGAGGTCGGAAGAAGAATTGTATGTAACTTCGAAAGAGTCTGATGCTTTAGATTTCTCTAACGGTAGAAATATTTTGCAAAGAATAATGAAGATTTATCGGCATCTCAGTTAGCAAAAAACAAAAATAGGGATCTATTTGGAGAATCATTTGTTTACGAAAAGATCTAGAATGCAGCAAATTAAGTTTAAGTTTATAGGCACATATATGTAACATGTAGTTTTGCTATTTTTATTAACAATCTTTTTCTTTTATATATCTAAGCTACCTTGACATGTAATAATAATTTACTTATTTTTTGAGCTGATATGTTTATTTTTATTTTTCAATACCTAATTATTTTTGAAATATGAACACGAGGTAATTTTTTAAGCGGCAACTTGTTCACCTGATTTTCGCTTTTTTGTTATAAAACATTCTACTTTTTGGGATTTTGTTGAAAGCATCGGTTTCTCGATTGACAAAAAAAAATTCGATTCTAATAGAACACCTAAAATTTTTTTTTCTTAAGAAAGTTTACAAAGCTAAAAAAATTAGTCGTCACAAAATCGGGTGGTTCACAGAAAGTCTGAGACGAATGAGACACAGTTTAACTTTTTACATGAATACTGTAACATTGACAACACTCCGGGAAATCGGGAGTTCAAATTTTTTCGAAGACAATATTGGTGCGCTTTAACACAGGCTAAATTCAAGGCCAATGACAATCTCATTAAAAGCGCAAAAAATCCTACAGAATCTATATGGGGAATCATTAATAGTTAAAGGGGCTGCACAAACACACTTAGAAAAGTCCCAAACATTGACCCTGACAGTTTTGACAACTACTTTATCACAATAGCCGGTGATATTGCGGAGAAGACTGTTGACTCAAATCTTAACCATTACAAAATATTAAAGACATAAATATTCAAGTTACTGATTGAAGTCCATAATATTATTACAAAATTCAAAAATAAAAAAAGTTCCGATGTGTATGGCTTGACGGTTGAAATGATTAAGTTCGTTAAAAACACTATTTCTTTGCCATTATCAAAACTGATATGCCGGTGCTTTCAAGAGGGTATTTTTCCGAAGGTTTTGAAAAATGCCATTATTAGTCCAGGTTCAGATGTGTCAAACTATCGGTCCATATCACTGCTTCCAATACTGTCGCAGGTTGGGGAAAAGTGTATAGCAATGCGGATACCTATATGATTACTTTGAAAACAATGGGATACTTACAGATTGTCAGTTTGGTTTTAGACCAAAAAGAAATACAGTTATGGCATGGCCATTCTGGATCTCTCGTCAACTGTCATGAATGACTTTGATAATGGTAACTATAGCAGCACACAGTTTTTTGACCTGAGTAAGGCATTCGAATGTGTCCCACATGAGCTCCTTGTCGAGAAGCTTAAATGCTATAATTTTGATGAAAATGGTATTAATATAGTAAAATCATGCCTTAAAGCAATACCTCAAAGAGTCAGGGTGGGGAGTGTGTGATCGGCAGATGGGTAATGAGTCTCGGAATCCCACAAGGTTCAATCCTAGGACCCCTACTTTTTTGATTTATGTAAATGATCTTGTGCGAGCCTGACTCAAAGTATTGCACATTTGCGGAAGACACAATCACCACAACTAGTAGCAAAAACCTGACTGAGGCTATTAGAAAGGCACTGAGTGCACAGTCTAGGGCTAAAATATGATTTGACAATAAAAAAAACTGTCAGTAAATATTGACAAAACTCAAAAAATTGTTTTTCTACGAGCGTGCGCAAAGTAGCTACTTTGCGCACGCTACTCAGTGCGCACAGTAGTACTTTCCCGCACGCTATGCGGGAAAGTGTGCGGGAAAGTAAAATTCTCTAAAATCATCAGAGGCAAGAAAATGTTCATATATTTTTAGAAACTTTACACTTTTGTACTTTTTATGCAATATAAGAAACCGTTTTAAGTCATAATTATACTCTTTTCCTTAAAAGTTTCCGTAATTCGCGATATTGTAACTTAAACCAAAAACCATATATTTTGAAATCCTCGGTATAGTAATAAAAAATTATGTCAAGCAACAATACTTATAATTGTCAGATTGACAGATTTTAAACAAATTTAGGTGTAAAACGAAGTATCCCAAAAAACATAATCCTCAGTGTCGCTAGAAAGCCTTAAGAAAATGGATAGTTCTAATGACCCCAAGATTTACCTGAATGTATCCTGGCACGTGGAAGAAAAATGTGATCGATCGAATTATTTATGCATTATAAGAAAACCGTTTTACCTCTTAATCATTCCCTTTTCTCTCAAAGCTTCCGTAATTCGCGATATTACAACTTAAACAAAAAACCATATCTTTTTAAGTCATGTCAGGTCAACAATAATAGTCATGTAGAGCAACAGTAGGTATAATTGACAGATACTTTTTCTTATAATTAAATACGGGTCATTATTATTCTATGCTTGTTTGGACCGCGCTCGTAGAAAAAATATTGTTCCTAACACTTGCGCAAAGTGACTTTTCCGCACTCGACTGATTGATCGAACTCCGCTTCGCGTCGTTCGGTCAACGTCAGTCGCGTGCGGAAAAGTATCACTTTGCGCACTTGTTAGGAAAATAGCTATTTCCCACTCAGAGACATTCATGACAGTGACAATGAGAATAGTGTAAAATTTTTGAGATCCACAATTAAATATGGGAAGTTCAAACTGAAATTGTTTGTGGGAAATTAAGGAGTACTGTCTATTTGTAAAAAAAAATTTAGCTTCTTCACTATCTTTGGATACTGTTAAGGTCTATTACCATTCACTTTTTCATTATGTAATGGCATATGGTGTAATAGCATGGGGGAAAGCCAGCTCGGCAAAACGTGTCTTTGCCCTGCAAAGAAAAGCTGTTAGAGTTTTGGCAGGACTTACATATCGGGATGATTGCAGAAATGCTTTCCGAAATCTCAATATTCTTACTTTTCCTTTTCGTATATACAATATGAGAATCTCATTTATGTCAGAAAAAAGCTGGGAGATTTTGTAACACATCATGACACCTCACACGTCATGGTGGTAACCTGATAGCGGCTTTCTGTCGCCTGGAGAGGTGTCAATCCCGACCTGAGTACACGACCATAAAACTCTTTAATAAACTTCCAAGAGGCACAAGAAATTTTCCTTTCAATTCATTTGAAGAAGAAATAAAAAAGTACTTAATACAAAGTGCCTTTGTTCAGAAGCGGACTATCTGGAGTTCAGACATGAATAATGCCAATACCATGTTTTTTTGGGTTGCTAATTGAATTGCTGTTGTTGAAGTGTTAATGCTAATGCATTTTATCAATAATTAGGGGATCTATGTTTTTTTAAATTCCGTTAGTGTGTGCCATTGTAAATTTTAGTATCTGTACATACACAAGCATTATATATTCAATTTTTAAAGTGTGTTAAATGTCTATGTTTAAGATTTAAGCACATTAATTTATATGTATAATTAAAAAAAAAATTGTTTATTTTATCTTATTTGACCTATATAAAATTTATTAATTTGTTCATATGAATAAACTATCTATCTACTATGTACCAAGTTTGTTAATAACTTCGCTTGTAGTGTTAGTCGTTTAGTGTGATAAGCCAAAAATGTCATTATGTGCTCCACCCTTTTCATCGGTGTTGATCTTTCTCAATAAAAAAGAGGTTTATTTAATGGATTTTTTTATTTTCCTTAACCTGACAAGCAAAATAATGTTCTATTGGGGGGATAATATTCTCTTATAAGGACGTAGTCCATGCATCGCAAAATTGTCTCTGTTATCTGACTGAACCGACAGCTCAGCTAATTGTAAATAGTAATAGATGTCAGAAGTAGGTTTAGCACCCCGACTATTATTTTTATATCTCTCAATTATCAAAATCTTGTCTTTCTGTAACTTATATTTCTTGTCACGTTTTCAGTCTTTTAGTTTCTAACTGTCCCAATGTAATCTCGAAATAACTATACAGAAGACATAAACGAAATTCAGCAGGATGATGTAAATGCTTTGCCTTGTTTTACGCTTACCCGATTTTAAGATGTGCGTAATTTTCTCAAGCCCGCTTTGAATCCTCTTCTCCCCATTTTCCTTCTAGTTCAGAGGCAATCCAAAAAGTGAAATTTTAGTTTCATGGGCTTTATTCCAGACAGGATAATAGCTTTACGTATTCGATTGTGCGATTGACTAAATTTGCTCGAAGATATTTAAAATTGCTATTCTTTGATAAAAACACGTCCGATTGAGTTCCTAAATTTAATATAATCAGAGCGGATCAGTGTATTTGAGAGCAAGATTTGATTCTAATATAGAGACAAGTTATACAATAGTAGCATTTTCTTTGTTATCAATGTTCAGATTTTCAAGGCAATTTACAGACAAAGGCCAGGTCCAAAAATGAAAAATAGTCTAGAGTATTATTTTCATAACTGGGAACATTTTGAATGTTGGAGGAAACATTTTTTAATTCACAGTTATTCATCATATACACTTTGGAAGTTATTACATTCGTTTAGCGAAGGAGGTTCAAGTGAAGAATTTCAATTAAAATGTAAAAGTAAATTGGTTGCTTTTGATTCACTAAAATCTAACTAGTTCTCGCTATTTTCCTTGTTTGATTCCTATTTGTCTTTATTTAATTTTCCATATGCCATATTATTTCTTTTTTACCACCATGGCAATAAGCCTCTAATTATCTATTTTATTTTTAGTTCTAATTTTTAGAAGCATATTTTTTGCTTGCTACTAAAATAAAATATAAGCCAATAATAATTGACATTGGTTATTAGTTCAAAGTCTATGCTGATTCTAAAAATAGTGTACCTGGAGACCACACGCCAGTAGCAAAACTTCATTGCTTGCACAGTGTTTACTCTTTCTCTCTCCTTCTGTTTTTACTTTACTGACGCAACCTGACATATACACCAAATTAAAATTCAGAAATCGATAGAAATTCATGTTACAATTTCGTATGTGTTAGTTTAGGTTAGAGTTAGTTTCGGTTAGTATCAGTTTGGGCTTGCTTAGCTTCAGTTAATTTCGCTTACTTTAAATTACTTGAGACCCTGGATAGGTACAAATTCACTGCTTAAATGTTTAGGATTTTTTTCATTATTGAAATGTGTTCGAAAATCACTTATTTCACTTCAGCTTAGAAGGAACTGAAAGTGAATAAAATTAAATTAATGAAAATTAAGTAAATTTGCGATTACCGATGCGTAGGCCAGAGCGAGTTGTCATTGAAGCGTACAAACTGGGCCCTAGCTCAATTATCGGAGAGTAAGGGTGGGTTTATTTAGTTAAGGCGCCACCGACTTGTTAGACGGCACAAGTCGGAAAATTCCCAAGTTGAAATATGGAACTTACCCTCGCCTACACTTCGCAACAAAATAAATTATGAATTATACATTAGCTGTGAATGACAGAAATGTATCAATAATTATAATAAAAAATAAATAATAATACACCCAGAAGTTAATAGTAAATAATAAGGATCAAGAGAAATCAGTAAATCAAAATGATTCAATTATTAAGTTCAATTAATACAAATCAAGTAGGTATAGTTACAAACACCAATACTAAAGATAGTTAAATAAAATAGGTATAGTGGTAAATAGAAAGTCTGTTTATTACCAAAAGAGAAAATGGTAGTTGGTTATAATACGGAGAAAAATTACAGAAGCTTGTGGTCCCGTTGGTACCCTAGGACGCTTATGCCTAACGATAACGACTATGGAAAAAATGGTAATTGAGGTTACTTGGTTAGTAATGAAAAGAATCAAATAATTTAGCTAAGCAAATGCTCAAAATATTTACTTTACCGAAAATGTTAACGTGTCTTAAAGAAAACGTATTATGCAAAAAAACTAACGTTATACATGATATAAATATTTAACATGCGCTATTATCAAATAATGATTACCTCTTATAAGAAAGATTTGAGTAACGCAAGTAAATAATCACTCAAATAATGGATTGCTAGAGTCCCAAAATCATGATTTGTTCACACAAAAGCCGTCATACTAGGAATAACTCGTATAGGACTAAGCGTTATTGTAACAAAACATCAATTGAATCGGTAATTTGGAAAGGGGATACATCCACATTTTGAAATTTTAGAGGAGAGATACAAATCTCTTATCTTTAATACTATTTGAAAACAATCTTTTGTAACCATGAATTATTAAAAACCATGATTTTTATTTTAAGGGGTAACAAACTGCCATTTAAAAAAAAGGGATGACTCGTTTTCAAAATTAACAAGTATTTAAAATATAAATATTCTTTGTTTTAAACATAAAAGTGGTATAATACATTTTAAAACAAAAAACAAGATTATTTTTAATTTTCATCCGTTTCTTTAGCGGGCCATTTGCAGATAGTGTTGTAGAGTACCTTGTATCTATCTGGATTATATTGCTGAAGCTTCTTTATATCTTCAATTTTCTTTATGTTTGAGGATCGGGCACTTATTGATAAAATGCTTCATTGGAGAGTTTTTAAAAGAAGAAAACGTTCCTCAACAATGCTGCCAATGCATGATTTGACAAAGACGACACCCAGGTTTTCCGAGTTAAAGCTGAATTCATAAAAGGAGTTGATAGTGAAACTAACCGTTTCTTCTTTTGGAACTTCCTTGCCATGACTTCGTGTAGACAACCTTTGTTCTTAAAGAAATCCGGCCTACACTTTTTGAAACCAGCTACATCTACGTGAGTAACATGACTGACGTCGAATTTATTGCATGTAGGTGAAGAAAAGATTAGGTTTTCATATTCTGCTACAGAGAAAATACAGTCGAGGCGATGAATTCTTCTTTGGTCTGTGCCGAAATCCCTGTCACAATCACTGAATGAGTGACCTCGTTGCGGAAAGTGGGTATTGATTTTCTAGAACTTCTTTGTTAGGTATTACTAGAGCCAGAAGATATCGTATCATGGTGTTTTTCCGATTCTGACCAGGACATCCGTCACAAAATAGCTGCAGTTCAATAAAATTTTGTTGTTAATGTAGTGATTTATAAAAGAGCAAACCTCGTCAGGGCCTTTGCGTTCTTTGCCTTCATGGTAGGAGCAAAACGTTGCTTTTTCAGTACTGAAGTTGTGACCACAAAATTCATTCACCCACAACTGCCGAAAGTAAAAAATCTCTTGTACGGGTAAAAATGGAAGTGGTAGGTTTTGCATACAATCAAATCATAGAGCCGCGACCTTTCCATTTTCTTCGTACAATTTTCTCATTTCGTCAATTTTTGTAAAATATTTTTTTGCTCTCTTCTTGTGTACCATAAGTTCTGCAGCCACGAGTCGCTTGACAGTATCATTCAAATGGGGTTCCTTCAATTTTACTCCTGGCCCTTCACACACTTGGAACAGACATCGATTTGAGGACGGCCGAATGACAAGTTGAAGTTTTCATGAAAATACTCAAGAAAAAAAATATATTTGACATTTTGACACTCCGGATGCTTGGTCACAAGCATAATAAAATCTTGTGGCTTGGTCACAAGAATTATTAATTATTCTTGTGGCATGGTCATGAACATGGTATACATAATCTTAATATTAAACTGGGAAGATAAATATTTCTTTATAGTATTTGAATAATGCACTTGATTTGCTGGGATATTATCAATAAAGTTGTGGATTTTCTGGCAAACTCCACTTGGAATCAGTTTATTTCGAGAACTAGCAGGTTTTGACTTTTTAAAGAGGAGAGCTGCTCATCTTTTTTTTCAAAATTCCATAAAAAGACTGGAAAGCTGCACGACAAACATTCTGCCCTTTATTACACTCAATTTGATAGGAAAATGTGTTTGTTTTAAATTTGTGCTTTTTGGATCTACCTTTAGTAATAAGTTCAGAATCAGACATTCGTTTTTTGCAGTTGCTTGGCGAGCCCCCATCTATTAGGCTTTGAAGAAAAATGTAACATTTTAAATTTCGTATTTTTAAAATTAACTTAAATTTGGTTTATATTTCACACGTTTGATATGTATTTTTGTTGCCAGATAGCTTTCGAATATTTGATCGAATTTCGACATCACTGCGCAATCTATTGTCGCTGTTGAATGCAGTGAATTTCCAGCCTGGTACCTGCTTTAGTGTTTTCGATTCGAAACAGTGATTCATGCGACGCGCGAAAGATGGGGTGACACCATGTTGTCCAAAATGACGTTGGTACTATTTAGTTGACCGAATTGTACTAGAATCGTTGTTACAATTTTTTAATTTAATTAATTATTCTTGATTATGGTTCGCATAGATGTTAGCCGGTTTGAGTAGGATCATCTGTTGCTTCTTTTCTTGTTTGGTATCCAAATACGTATTTAAATATGCAAAATTTCACGCTACCTAGTGCTGGTTTAGTACTAATGAATAGTACGCTTTTGAAGTTTTTTTTGTGAAGAAATACTTGGTCGAGGTGAATAGGGCACGGCCATGTAACTTTTCCACGGTCAATTTGTGGAACCGTTCGGTAGCTCGCATCTGAATTTTTTCAGACCATCTTAATGGGATTTTGAGCTAAGGCTATACAAATAGGTTCTTGTATATCTTATATTTGGTTGCCTGTCTGTATTTTTGATGAATTAGTAGCAAGAAACTTAATTTCTTCAGGGAAGGATTTTTATCTGCCAGACTGGGAAAGTTACATCGAATAGAGGTTGAACATTCCTATAAAACTCTCTTTAGAACACCTTGAATTTAGGTCAATATTTAACAGTATTTAAAGAATGTATTCATGAATTTAATGTTCATAAGGGAAAAAAATTATATTTTCTCTTAATATGGTCTATACTGACTAAATGCCATTAAATTATGTTATATTCTAGTTGCAAAGTGGTTTTAATATCTCTAATCAAGCTTAAACGATATCTCTAATCAAACAATTTGTAAATTAATTTTTTTTCTATTAGATTACTCTCTGATTTGACTACTTTAATCAAATTTCTATCTAGAACATAGTTTTTAAAGCTTTAGTTAAACTATAAATACCTTTTAGAGATAACCTACTGATTATTTTCATAATTTATAGTAACATTGTTATTCATACTGTACTGGGCTGCGTTAGATTGTTCAAAAGGTGTTGTCACATTTTGGGTTACTTGACCAAATTTTAAGCTGTGTCTAAAATATTAAAGGGGTTACTCTTTATAAAATAATATTCTCATTTTGGGGGTTATCAATGTCTTATATTATTAGGTATATTATATATTTTTGATATTATCGCAAGATTGAATTAAGGGGTTAGTGGTTTCATAAAGCTTTATCTTGCTGACTGGGGATTGTGCCAGTGAACTTTCCTTTCGTTTAAGTAATTAAGATCAAGTAATTAAGTAATTAATAATTAACTGGGGGTTTTATAAATAAAAGTGAGCCAAAGTATTTTGTCTAGTGTTTTAGACGTTTTATATTTTTAGGGTTTTAATTTTATCTCTACCATCTTTACTAGCTCTTTGCTAGTTTGCTTGTGGTGCTCGGGATTCTATCATCTTACCTTATATTACATAACCTTGTGAGGAGTATACAGTGGTTACTGTTAGTGTACCTTGGATAGTTGTTGAGACCTGAGTATATGATGGCATTTGTGCTGGTTTGAGAGCCACAGGACACAAACAAGCCTAACTTAGTTTTATTTTCATTCCATCGTATGTGAGCATTCTAATGTAATAGTGAATTTTGATAAATCAATAACTGCATTATTTTTGAATAATTTGATTCGTAAGTGTAACTACGGTTTATAGAGTTGATTGCTCTTATATTTGAAAGATACATTTGCTTACTAGAGCTTTTATATTTGCATAACTTTGCTTTTAAGCTAGATTCCATAAATGCATCAGAAAGTGTGTACCTTCTGTTCCTGTACCTTCCGTTCTTTTTCACCTACCGACCCATCCATAGACGCGTTTCGTCGTATAACGGCTCGTCAGTATTGCTATAGGGCCAGCAGATGAGAGAACGGTACTTGAGGCTTGAAACAAACCCAGTTAAATTCAAACCAGTAGTGTGTTGTAGCCGGCGCCATCTATCCGTAAGCTGCTAAGTTTATCGGCGATAGACAGTACTATTCTATAGTAATTATTGGCTACTACTTGACCTGTGTATGTCAGGTGAACCTAGACTAATGCATCAAAAGTTTGTACCTTCTGTACTTTCCGTTCTTTTTCACCTGCCGGCCCATCCATAGACGCGTTTCGCCGTATAACGGCTCGTCAGTATGGCTATAGGGTCAGCAGATGAGAGAACGGTACTTGAGGCTTTAAACAAACCCAGTGAAATTCAAACCAGTAGTTTTTTTTTAGTTTCCACAAGTTGTGATTTCTATCTAAAGCAATTAGTTTTTTCTATTACACGTAAAGCCTCTGTAGTTGGTATATGTTATACTGACTCGGGTAAATATAGCGACTTCTTACCGATTCGTGATGGGTTTATTTAGCTTGTATTAATATCTAACATTAGCTTATTTATTTGCATAGCTATATGAGCCTTAACAACTTATAGATTAGAGTGTATATATTTCTCTTATTTTTGAAACCATCTAATAATTTTGTCTGTTAGTTATTACTTTACCTTATGCCTGCATATTTTGCCTCGCTTATAAGGATTTCGATTTTTGCTATCATTATTTTAATAATACGTACTCAATTGAATATAATCGCTCTCTACTAATATTTAATATAGGCTGTTTACTCGGATTTTACCTACATTATTTTGTGGTTTTTTACTTATTTTAATTTAATACAGCTTTAATTACCTTATTGCCTGCACCTACCTTAACTTTTTGAGTTTTAGTTTGGCTTACCTATCATTTACTTTATTTTGAATTGTCATTAGGGCAAGCTGACATTGTTTGATTAATAGTTAGTCGCTTACTTCACCAATTAATTTGTTAATTAATTTCATTGAATTAACTTTATACTATTTCATTAATACTTAGTGACTTACTGCACTAATTAATTTGATTAATGGTTGGCAATTTACTTCATTAGCAAATAAAATAGCGATAACAAATATGTAGCTTAAAAAAATAAAAAACACTGTTATTATTCTTAAGACGTATTTAGGTTTCACGTTTTAGTTGTAATAAACTGTATGTCTTAGTTTTCTTTTAATTGCCAAAGAATCCAAAATCCGAACCCTATCTAACCTACCGATTAGTAAATGGTATGTCAGAACACTTAACTTTTAATTACCAAATTCATGACAGGAACAGTTGTCCACAGTAAATAAAATAAAAATTTAAAAGGGATATCCAAGAAACATTTTTATTCAAAGGTATTAAAAACAAAGAACAAAACGAGTATTTCCAAAATATAAATAAAAAATATAATCAGATTATTTTGTCTCTGCTTATCACTGGTTTTGAAAATTAAATAATTTTTATAATAAAAAAAAAACTATTAATATAAGCTAAAAATATATTTTTTCTAAATACTACATAGGAACATAAACATATTATGGGATAACTTGTACTGCTTATTAATTTTAACGGTAGCTCACTAGTTTTTATTAAAAATTCTAGTCCATAAAAATTGTATCATATAAAAATAGGGACAGGCAGTAACATTTTACTTAATTAAACTAATAGGACATACAACTACCTCTTCAGATCCAGTATAATGAGCATTGAACGGAAATGACACAAGATTGTCACCGATTCTATTGTTAGTAACGACATTAAATCGATTTCCATCAGGCTACGTAAAACTTCGATGCCGTCAATATTTTGATCTAAAAATAAAACCACAATAACTAAAACAAAAAATAATAGAAACAAAACAATTGTGACTGTTGTTCATGATGCTATTTGAATAGCCTGTTACATTTTTTAAAAGTATGTCTTATCCATTTAACAAAAATAATTATTTCTTTTTAAATACTACTAGATTTAATCGAAATAAAAAAAACAATTTGCTTCAAAACTGTACTTCCATGGATCAACCATTTATTTATTCAGATTAAATAAATAGGGCTTTGAAATACCTATCAATTCATATTATATTATGTAGGTACATGAACGAAAAGGAAGCCATTGAATTGTACAACGTAAAAAGCAAAAAAACTCAATCAATCAAGATCGTACGCCAAACTGCGCCTAAGCGTACTATTATACACTATTGTAGGTGTATATCGCGTGAATTCATCTACATTTCTAGGTAGTAACAGCAGAAAACAAATTTTAATTACTAGTAAAACTCACGCCATTTTTATTATGAGAGAACGCTTCTTATTTACAAACGATTAATTATTTACCGAGCTAAGTAATAGAATAAAAACGTAACTTACCTTGAAATTAAGGCACAAATGACCCAAGTCTCACTTAATTAATGTATTTTCTATCACAAATACTAAAAAAAAATAGCCACTTTGGGCGGATACACTCTATAAAATCTCCCTATAGGACGGCGGCATAAATGAAACTGAACTGAGGGCACGAAACGGGGACTGGAGGAGCGTAGAGCGTCGACGCGGCTGCGCAGCTGCTAACATTTGTACGAGACTCGGATGAAGTAATAATATTTGGTCCAATATTCACAATCTTTAATTTAAAGCAATCCATATTTGTTTTAAATAATGGAGGGGTCTCTTATCTTTAAAGCTTTAAAGCGAATAAATATGTGTTTAATATGGAAAAAGTCTTGCTATCACAAGGCAAAGAAATAATAGTTGGTGATTTACTTCACTAATTACCTACTTTGTTAATTACCTTCATTCAATTTATTGTACACTAATTAACTTCATTTAATTAATTAGTTATTTGATTTCACTAAATTAATTCCTTGATTAACTTCAGTGATTCTTCATTTTGAATGAAACATTTAATTGAATATTGGATACTGTATTATGTTGGAAAACTGATCTTAGCTTCTAGTTGTCAGTGAGTGTTTTTTCAATTTTATAGAGTTCCAGGTTCCAGGTTCCAGGTTTTGATTATGGCGTTGCTCCTAGGCAATTGCCAGCTCCATTACTTGATGACCACGTAGTGTCTGGCTCTAAACCATCACGTGACCATCTATAATATTTAATAATAATAATTATATGTAATTTATTACTTTACATAACCAAAAGTGCTGTGAGACAAGCGTAAAACAATGCAGCATCAAGCAGTCTACGATGATTGGCCTAGGTTAGTATAACATACATGGATGATGGATACATTAAGCAGACAAGCACATCTAGGAAAAACAAGTCATTACCAAGTTGAGCATTACAATTTTAATTTGTTGCAATTAATGAAATGTATTAAAAGTTTGATTGGCTCGCTTGAAATCTTGGCTAGAATAGACTTAATTGTTATAGGAGATGGAAATTGCAGATCAATAAACTTTCCGTACAAATCATGATTGTCAGCTTCATTAATGGGGCATTCGAAAAAGATATGATTAAGATTTTCAATTCGACCACATTCGCAATAAGGGGTATCTCTAATATGTATTCTATGTAACATTTCTCCCGTTAAACAATGTCCAGTGCGCATCCTAATAATAGTAGTAATATGTCTACGGTTTATACATGGCAATAAGGAGAACCATCTTTTCTCTGGAAAAATACTTTGAATCGAGAAGTATTGATAATTTTTCTTACTTACTATAGATAGCCAGTTTTGTTTAAATTTTACTTTAAGAGACAACTTAATCTTATTGTAAACCTCTACCGCGTCAATATCCATAACCCTAGGAATATTTAAGATTCTACCCACATTAGCAAGTGTATCCGCCTCTGTATTTCCAGGAATGTCCGAATGCCCTGGAATCCATCCCAATCTAAGATCGAAACCGTTCTTTCCTGCATCCAAAATTAAACGTTTAGTTCTTAAGGACCAATAATCTGCTTTGACATTCAATAGGTTATTGTTTATTTTTTGTATTGCGCTTTTCGAATCAGTGAAGATAATAGCATTAGAAATCTTTTTATGAATTATAACTTTAACCGCCTCATGAATCGCAATTATCTCTGCTTTACGAATACCAATTAAGTCATTAAGTCTGGCTGAAAACTTAAAATTTAGGCCTGGTATAGAAATACCATAACCAACTCTATTATCCTTTTTTGAAGCGTCAGTATAAACAAAAGAGAAAGTATATTTATATTTCTCTGTAGCTGAAAGAAATTTTTCTTTAATCATCGATTCCTGTTTATTTATATTACAATTAAAGATCTTAATTGGCGAAATTAGTGTATCAAAATCAACTTCATAACATGGTAGATTCATAGATTTATATATTTTATTCATATAAGGAAGGTAATTTTCAAACATTTCTATAAGGTAGGTGACCTTATGAATATTAATGTGACCAAATTTGTAAAGTATATACCTACGACTCTCAAGAATAATGCCTAAAATCGTATGATTTTGAATGCAAACGATTTTTCTTAAATAAGCTGAAGCCAAATTTCTCCTTCTTTCACCTAGATCCACCATAGAGGCCTCCGCCAGGAGGGCTGCTCTAGGAGTGGATCTCATGCAACCTAAGCAAATACGTAAGCCTTCATAAAAAACAACATCCAATCTATTGAGCGCTTTCTGACTGGCAGGTTTAAAAAGTGTAGCACCAAAGTCCAAATGAGAGACAATTAAAGCCTGAAAAAAAATTAATAGGGTGGTCGGGTCTGCACCCCACCAAACCCTACACACTGCTTTTAGCATATTGAGTGACTTTTTAGCTTTATTGGCTATATAATCAATATGTATGTCCCATTTAAGATTTTTATGAAAAAAGATGCCCAAGTACTTAACTGAAGATTTATATTCAATCGTTTGACCATCAATCCTAATTGGGGGCGGGCAATTCTTCCTACGTCCCTTGGAAAAACCAAATCGCCTCGCACTTATCCAATGCTAGGCACATTTCATGATTCTGAAGAAAATCATAAACCCTTGACAAAGCTTCAGTGATACTTGCCACCATAGCATCAATGTCTCGTCCCTTCACAAAAATCGCCAAATCGTCAGCATAACCTATAATATTTACCTCACCCAAATCCAATTCAAACAGTTCCGCAACATAAATGTTAAATAAAATTGTACTTAATGGAGAACCTTGAGGAATACCTTTAGTGGCTAAATACGGCCCCAAGAAGGACCCATTGCTATTTCTGGCATACAACAATCTAGCACGTAGAATTTTATGAATTACATTATTTATTTCTACCGGTATCTTTAGGTCATTAATCTTATTATACAATTTATAAATATTAACATTATCGTATGCTGATTTTATATCCAAAAATACAGCCAAAACCGTTTCTGAGCTTAAAAATGCATTAAAAACAAATGTAGACAAATATTCTGCATTATCAAGAATCCCTCTTCCTTTACGAAAACCTAATTGTTGCTGAGATAAGATATTATTGTGTTCCAAATACCAATCAACTCTATTTTTAATCATAATCTCTAAAATTTTACAGGCACATGAGGCCAACACAATTGGCCTATAACTTTGTGCAGAACTAGGGTCTTTATTGGGCTTAAGCAGACAAACGATATTATAACTTCTCCACGGTTCAGGAATGGGCTCACCCAACAGTATATTGTTATAGATATTAATCAAAATTTGTTTACCTCTGCGGGGTAGTTCTTTAAACATCCCATATGCCAGATCATCCATGCCTGGAGAAGATGATTTTTTATTTTGCAAAGCTAAATCCAATTCCTTAGTATTAAACCCATGAATTTCAACATTTATATCAAGAGGCCTCATGATAAACAGGGGGTCTATATTAACAGATGACATTCTTTTTAGAATATCTTTTTTAATGTTATTGTTAATAATCATTTCTTTTCTATTACCAGCTTTATTTTTACAAGAAAATTTTTTAATTTTATTCCATACATAAGAGCAATTAGAATTTCTGTTTAAGGTATGACAAAAGTTCATGAACTTCTCCTTTTTCTTTATTTTTAGTCTTTTCCTAGTAATAGCCACAGTTTTTTTTAACATTAATATAATTTTCTATAGAAGGAAAATTGTTAAATTTTTCTATACTTTTTTTCCTTTCCTGAATCCAAAGTGAACACTCATTGTCCCACCATGGATTGCCCTTACTACCAACTACACCGCAATGTTTTTTTGGGATGGCTTCATCAGCGGCCAAATTCATAATTTCAATTAATTTGTTGTAATTTATATTATCATCGTTAGCCAAAACTAACTGTGTGAGAACTTTATCATAATACATTTCCCAATTTGCTTTCTTAAAATTTTTTAAAAGATAAGTATTAATCACTGATTCTTTTATATCAAAACCCATACAGTTATAAGTCAAAATTGTAGGAAAATGGTCGCTGTTACCGCAATCCTTTATCGTGGTCCAATTGGAAACACAATGCTATCTCATTCCCAACTAAGGTAATATCTACTGCACTAACGTTATTATTTCTTACATTATTTAATAGGGTGGCTGAACCATCATTCATAACCACAAGATCATTTTTTAAAAGGAAATCGCTTATAATTCTTCCGCCTCTATTTATAGGCGACTTATCCCATAAAGGGTGGTGACAGTAATTAAAATCCCCCATAATAATTATTTTTCTGTCATTAATATTTTCTACAAGCGCTTCTAACAAAGATTGTTCAACCACTAAGTTAGTATTAATATAAATATTAATAATACTTAACAAACCGATTTTTAATACAATATACTGGGTATTTTCTGAACAAAATTTTTTACTAACTTTGTAAATCATGTTACCCAACGCAAGTGGCCACGCCACCATAGCCGTCAGGTCTATCCTGCCTAATTACATTATAACCCTTAAGATTAAAGGCCCGGTCAGGTGTCAGAAAGGTTTCATTAAATAATAGTAAATCTGGTCTCTCCTCCATAATTAAATTGTTAATATTTTCTAAGTTTGAACGTACACTACGAACGTTCCATTGTATTATTTTTAGTTTTGCTTTATAGATCATATTTATTATTGAAAAGGTATCATGCAACGAAAATATTATGGAGGAAAGGAAATAACCAACCTAATTACCTACCCGTCCGAGAGTTGATCCAGGTCCATATATGGCTCTGGAAACGTCTCGAACATGAGTAGCTCCCTACAGATATTTTTGTTAATGTCTGAGGTGTTTCGTAAAAAATTTAAAACTGTATTTAAATCAAAATTATTATGATCAAAAGAAATCTGTGAACGTGCACTAGTTGATGGCATGGAAAATTTAGAGTTTGATGGAATTTGAGGCAAGTTATGCGGCAAAGATTGTGATGCTTGTTGTGACAAGGGTTGTGATCTTGAATTAGGAAAATATAAATTTTCTTCATGGGGCCGTCGGTCGTACCCTTTTTGAATGATTCTTTTTTTATTGTTATCTGTAGAAAGAACTTGCTGAAATGATCTTTTAGTCGGGTTGTTGCGAAAATATTGAGTTCTCCTTTCTGCAGGAGTAAAGGAATCATCAGATGTTTTTTTTGAAAAATTCAGTTCAGAGGTTTTTTTCATTAAGGGAAAATCGTTAGAACATTATACACATAATCTCCCTTCGAGATATAATTTCTTTTAACCAATTCATTTGCCTCAAAGAAAGTTACATTTTCTAATGCCATTAACTGTTTAATATTAACTTGTCTTAAATGTTCGGAGCATTTTTTATCAGTTGACCTGTGGTCTTCCTTACAATAAAAACAACTAGTTTTACATGTAAAGGATTCATTTTCCTCTAAGTGTTTATCAGCCGCACAATTAAAGCACCTTTCCTTGCCCTTACAATTATTTCTTGTGTGTCCGTAACGCAGACACTTATAACACTGTGTAACGGGAGCAATATACACAGAAACATTAAATTCAAGAAAGTAAAAGTTAACATATTTAGGAGTTATAAGGCCTAGAAAAGTAAACAAAACTGTACCGGTGGGGACATAAGAAACATTCCCATCTTTGACCACTTTCCTATTCATTCTCTTGACACTTAAAATCTTAATATTATCCCTGTTCGAACAATGATTTAATAATTCATCTTCTGTTATATCTATATCAACCCTTCTACAAATGCCCTTCGATGTCACGAAGTTAAAAGGGATAAAAATTTTATACCCTTTATCTAAAAGACTGCGATTATCCAATAATGAATTTGCCGCCTTATACGTCGTAAATTGAACCGCAATCCTATTTAGTCCTTTATTTGTTATCTTCAGAATATCAGATAAATTTAGGTTGAAAATATCCCTAGCAATTTAAATATTATTATTTTTACCAATAGGAAAACCGACTTTATCAGTGGATTCAATATAGCAAAAAAAAAGTCCCTTATCTGAAGGTGAATACAAAATAACATTTTTTATTTGTTGTTGATCATTTGAATCTAGATTTGAAGAATTTAAAGAATTTGGAGACATAGCGATAGGGGGGTCCCCCCCCCTGTTTCTCCCATTTTTTACTGCCAATCAAACCAGTAACGTATAAAAGCTAATTATGTAAAGCACAATTTACCAAAAATAAAGCCAAAGCAAAGGCAAGTAAAATGCTCAACTCACTAATTAAAACGTAGGACAATGTTGTTAATTTAGAAATCAGATAGCCAGTAGCCCCTCTATAAGTTAGCTCTTGACTCGGACTTCAAGAAAACGCTGCTGCTCGTTCGAAGGAATTCACAGCACTTCTTTATAGAGTTATTGTATAGCATAACCTAAGAACTTCAATAGCAGGACACCTAACCTTTGTAACAAATAACAACATTATCAATAAACGTGGACATTGTTTTAAAATTTTAGTTTTTTTGCTGTGTAATACCTCATTACTTACTCGCACTTATTCATAAATTTATTTAATTATTGAGGAGGCAGTTAGCAGTTCAAAGCTGCTGGCGCCCTTAACCGAACCTCATCTCTCACTGAGCAGCAGGATTTGCACACTCTCCTCAACTGCCTCTTCTCATATAACTAATTTCTGTTTGATTTTGTTTTATTGTTCATATTATTTCAGTATTATTTTATATCAACTATAACCTTACTCTCTGCTATTAAACAGAGAAAGAGTGTGGCAATGTCCTGTACATTTTTGGATTTAAAGTTGTTATTTTCTCAATCAGTTGATACATTATATCGGTAGCTACTGACAGGAAACATTAACGAGGGCAGCTGGAAAAAAGCAATGTAATTCACAGTTACTGTGAATCTAATCATTAAGGCTTTCCTTCTAGTACCATTTACAGGGATCTGACTTGCACAAAATACTAAATTTAAAAATTTTAAAATAACCAAGTCGCGTATCTATGTAAATATAATAATGTTAAAATTATAAATAATAGTATATAAAATACTAATAAGTTAATAAGTACCCTAAGTTAATACGTACGTATATAAAACTACATAATATAGTAATTCGGTGCCCGGTTGCGAATTTTAACATAGACCCTGTTCAAAAACCATTTTTGAACACTTCTTCAAATCTAACGATTTAGTTTTGTACAATTTAACATTCCACGCCACTGTCCTCGCATTCCAAACAAATTAAAACCTTGGCGATACTACTAACGCCATCTCTTGTTTACCACGTTTATCCACTGCGCTAGACAGTCTAGAAAGCTAAAAGTTAATCGTCCTCAAAAGGCCTCCGACCAATCATAGCGCTTCGCGCTTTATCCGGGCTGTATTACAAGCGCCATCTGTTGTAACAACCTTTACTCATCTGAAGCCGGCCGCGCATCCTAAACTCATCTGACCAATCATAGCATTTCCCGCTATACTCCGGCGACCGAGTCGACCAATCACTGTCTCTTAACGGAGGTAATCAAGTTAGCTCCTAAGTTCATGATCTTTATGAATCGATTTTAATGAAAACTAGTTAGACCGGATTTGTGTTAAAATTCATAAGGTTAATTTAGACAAGCGCTGACGTAAAGGTTTACATAACTTCTCAGTATTTACATTATTCGCCCTTTCTATTTACGGCGGATGTATATCATCCCGCCGGAAGGGGCGTTAACAACTTCTTCAAGTTGATCTAGTTCCCACGTTCTAGAAACCAGTCTTGCTTGAACCCCAGCCATGTAAGTCGCAAAAAGCGCACCTCCGTTTCTAGCCGGCTGGCGCGAGCCCCCATGCCGGCAAATTTTCACGTTTTGAGACCTCATCATCTCTAGTTCGTTACTCAAGTGATATAGTGATATCCTGCCATAGTCATTGTCACATCAAGCCTACAATAAGGCATTTATTGGCAAACTTAATGCCATTATTCTCACGCCGAGCAATGGCGTCCCAATTGGTCTCATCCATGGAAGTTGTACAATCGAGCTCTGTCTCGAACCACACCACACTCAATAGAGCCTAGTCTCGAAATCTCAAGTAAGTAAACGAACATGTTTACAATCACATTATCACAAAGCCTACAAAAAGGTATTTCTCGGCACCTTTACTGCCATTATGGAGACCCACTGATCTCTCTAATTCTCAAAGGCTGTGCCATGCGCTGCACAGTCCCCAATGGTCTTGCCCATGGGACATTCTATATTACCAGTATACCACAGGATTGCTATACTCTTTGCCTTTTCTAATATAAGGTTTACTTTGCACTAGTCTGCATACCTACTCATGCCTTATTCTCATATAAGGATTAAACGGCACTTGTCTACCAATATACTCAATTTATCACAAGGCTACATCCCATACGCGGATTTCAGCTTACTTATGCTACCTGCATAGCATATTTACTAATCATTCATGCGTGTACCAATAAGCCGCATTCACAAGGCATTTATGTCATGCCATATGCACCAACTGCATACCAGAGTCAAACCACTACATTCCAGTCATTCTTGTTTGCAAGAAATTGAACTACATTGTAAATAGAAGCTAGCCATAGATCTAGTGTTTTTCAAAGTGACTTTCCCCCAGTGTTAGAAGATAACCTCCTGAACATTGAACGTTTCTCGTCAATGGTGTTCATAGTGTACATATTAGCTTATAGGTAATATTAATCCTGTTATTATTGCTTGTATATTGTTGTATTTTATATCAAAGCTAAATCAGCTAACATAGTTGATAAGTAGCTGTTCCGCAGGAACTCTAACAGACATTTAACTGTACATAGCTTCAAGGTTATGTTTATAACCATATATTAGTGTAGTATTACAACTGTTTACGCAATGCTTTAGTTTTTAAGAGTATTATTTATGTCATATTTTTCAAGGTTGAAATTTGCCTCGACTGATATTGTTCATATCGTAGCACTGACTACGTACAATTATTCAGTGTTTATATTTTGTGTATTTATGAGCTTCTAGTTATTTTCAAGTAAAGTAATTTATTAAAATATTCATATAATGCTATAGCTTTTTGTTTTATTTACAAAATGACTTTAGAACTAGCCCTATGGTAAAATTTCAGAGCACATCACTTTTTGTGCAGAAAATCGACCAAGATCGACTCTGAAACAGACCCTGCCAGTCGTGGAAAAAACTTTTATGCTAAAATGCTAGTATTTTTAACTCACCCGCGTGGGTCTCCAGTTTGCCCATTATTGACTGTTAAACTCTTCAAGCTTGACTGGATAATATTGCCGAATAGTCTCTTAATAATAATTTGCACTTTGATTCCGGGTAAACGGAACATCGTTTTTCTTCAAACGTCAGTAAATCCGTCATTACTCGACTGTGTAGGTGGCAGTGAAGTTTCGTTTTTCCTCCGCCGGAGCTTTACTTTTCACTATTCCGCCGGCGGAGGTAAAAGTGTTGTCATAGCAACATAGATACAATACAAACAAACATCAAAATAGGCGTCAACAACTCAAGAGTTATTAAACTAAAATTTGTATTTATCACTCAATTTGTGACTGCATTTCTAAAAATCACTAATTTAGGAACAAATTGGTTATTATTTAATCGAACTTACTCAATAACTGCTTATCAATACGGAATTAAAATGCAATCGAAAACGCAATTTTAAAAATATAATTATTGTTGACAGTGTCCACTGACAGCTTTATGTTACATTACTATAGCAACAACCTGAGCCTATTCACCGACATCGCACCGGTCTAAGCCGCCTTGCGAACCCACTTATCTTTAATAATAATTATCATTACTATTAAAGAGACGTTTTTGGATTAATTTGTCGACATTTGAAGAAAAAACAGCATATTTTATTTGGAGGAAAAGTTACTTTTCATGGCTTGCTCTCTATTACCAGCCTCACTCCGTTCGGCTGTTAAACACGAGCGCGCCATGAAAAGTATTACTTTTCCTCCATATAAAATAATATACTATTCATATACCCTTAAATCGGATTTAACCTCCTTTGACTGCAATATTGGCAACACTTTTCTGGGACGTGAGTCAAATTTTCACGACCTTTGAAGCTGCTGTATTTTGCGTTGGTTAGATCTAAATTTTATTAGAGTATGATTCGGTTAGTTGGTCGCCTTTTTATCGGGATCATGTAAAGGGATTCGAAAGAGCAACGACGTTTTTTTAAGTTTCTCAGTTTTAGAATTTATGGCCATCAGTTCAAAATCTAATCGCGGGGAGCGCAAAAGTCATTCTGTTGCCGTACACCAAAGTTTCGAGCTTCGGACCTGCGCATACGTTACCGAAGTGTCAGAAGTATTTTAAGTCCTAAAACAGAGTTTTATCCACAATACCGAAACAGAATATTTGCACTCGACGCGCGTTTCGCTAACCATGTTAGCATCATCAGGAGATGATTTTAATCAGTCGAGTGCAAATATTCTGTTTCGGTATTGTGGATAAAACTCTGTTTTAGTGCATGTTGCCGAAGGTTCCAAACCCCAACGTAGTATTTTAAGTCGTTCTAATATTTCACTTCACGCATGGCCTTTCGCTCGCTTCGCTCATTGCGGGAGCGCAATCAAACAAAACTAACCCAACGCAGGCCCAGAATTAAAAAAAAAACAACTTTAAAAAATATTTGCATTTTCTGAATTAGCACGTACGCTTGCATCAAGCTCCACACTTTGGTGTGAATGAATGTATTTGCTACACGTTTTTCCTATTAAAGTTAAAAGTAAAGATTCTATTTTAAAAACAAACCTAGCACCGGAGTCGTGTTTGCAAATGCCCGGCCCCGGTAGTGGGGTCGTAGAGCGCCAGTTTTCCCCCAACTAAACTGAAAAAGCTCCGCTGGTGTTGTACGGGGCTGCTAGGCGCGCTTATCAAACAAAGGAACTCGATCTTAACTTAACAAGAAAACACAATCTATAATTTAAGGAACAATCTATTTGCTACTAAGTCTTTTTTTTAAACACAGCAACAATACTACAGTAAAACTTTTGCAGTTTAAAGGCGACAAAGATTTTTATTTATAAGAATATTTTAGATGGATAAATAAATAAATATGTATTAAGTATTATAGAATATTGTTGAAATTGTTGTATCTAACAGGCGAAGGAATGACAAAGACTGTTAAGTAAGTAATAATAATGGTACAATATGGAGATTGTACAGAGACCAATTCTGTTGTTAACTCGGTACTGTATGCCTTACAACTAAATGCTCTAAACACTACAATCCGAAGTGATCACTTTGATTTTACCTAAGCTAATTACATATTATATGTATGCGTGCGCTGGTTGCTGCACCAATTATACATGTAGCAATAATAATAGGTAATGTTAAATGGCCACAATAATTAAATCAATGGACCCGATGAATGAATGAAAAAAATAAAATTATTGAATCTGTCAATGCTTGATTTATATTAAAAAGAGAGGAAATTCAAAGCGATTATATTCATCGGTCAGATAAACAAATGAATAAACGAAAAATTAAATTAATGAGAACTATCTTAGAGCTTGGCGGTCAATGCTTGATTTATATTAAAAGAATATAAGCGATTATATCAGTAGGACAGAAAAATAAAGGAATAAGTAAACTTAAGCTTCTGTACGATATCACTTAGATCCGTCGAACTCTGGTGGAGGCGCCGGGCACCTGTTGGTACTGCTATGGCACTGGCCTTGAGGGAAGAACTACCAGAGAACCTGTAGCCCGGAAATGAGATTTGTAGCCTGTGATCGAACTGGCCCGGAGATGGGACTCGTAGCCAGTTAATATAACGGGTAGCCCGGTAGTAGAACTGGTAGCCCGGTAATTGAACTGGTAGCCCGGTATTAGAACCCTGAAATAACCCAATACGCATTAGACAAAGCCCCCTTACTTTAATTTAAAAAAAAACTATAGCCCGTCTTGCATAAATATATTTTCTTTATAAAACAAATCCCCCCAAAAATTATCAATGGATTTTCAATGACCATTAGCAAATAAAAGAAATATTAAGGTACTGACAACTTGAATATAAAAAAAATATAGGTATGAATTACGCCTAAAAGAAAATATAAACTTCGCCATATGATCAAAACTAAAGTTACATTAAAATAAAAATTCAGATTTGACAAAATGGAGGAGATAAGATAACCCAAGGAATGCAAATGATGGACAATGTACAAAAAAAATGGTTAACACAGATAAGGCAGTTAAATCGTTAATTTAGACAAAAAACTGTAGCAATAATTACCTCGCTAGTGTGTGAGGGTTGTTAGAGAGTCGACGGCCTCGGTTTAGTAGGAAGAGCTCGGAAGCTTCCGGAAATAAAGAAAAGGGCCATTAAAATCATGGCGTCCTCGTGCTTCACAAGCAATAGAAAAAAATAAGTCCAGAGAAAATGCTTACCTGGTGCAGTATTTAGATCCCGATTAATCGGTCGTGTCAAAACACAAATAGAAAGCAACACAATATCCCCAAAGAAGAGGTAGTATTAAATCACAATACTAAATATTGAGTCTCTATGACTGCACTCAAGCAGATAGCTTCTCCTCTCACCGAAAGGTATTTCTAGAAGAGTCAAATCCTCAGTTTTCATTCAATTTGTCTTTTTCACTTCTACGAGATTAGAGGAAGGGAAAAATTGTAGGGCGGAGAAAATGTAACGAAACTAACAATTCGATACGAGGAATAATTCTAAGATAATAAACGACTTAGTTCTCGTTTATTACGGTGGTAAAACGACGGCGGGAGCCACAATTAATACACTGAAATCAAATGGTTCAAGAAATACTAGGAAATACTCCTGCGAAAACGATAAACCTTTGAAAATCTAAATCGAAAGCAACAATTTTGAGAAATAGCACTTTCCTATTACTCGGAACCAACAACCGAATATTACAAAAAGAACAGCGTGCCGGGTGGAAAGATAAATATAAATATCTGAAACCAACCAGGCAGCGGTACCAAAAAGTTATAAAATATCAGCCGGAGATCGAATTAAGCAAATCGGGGATCCCAAAGAATTATGAAATATTCAAACCGAAACTAAAATATGAGTTTGACGAATCTAACGAAGCCTAAAAGCAGGTTTTATTAACAGAATTCTTAAATATATAAACCGGTTTGCTGGCCGTTCTACGGTAATGTAATATAAATTAAGCAAAGCTATCCTAATAACAATAATATCCTATTTTAGTGATTTGATCAAACCTAAACGACCTGTGTTTCGCTTATCAACTAAAATAAATATAGTCACAAAGTGTTATAAAAGCTAGTACAAATATATCGTTTACCTATATTTAGAATAAATTTAATTTACATTAATAAATGCGGCAATTGTAAGCTTATTGATAGCAAATCGAATCAATTTATTTAGAATTAATTAACCGAAGAGTATTGACCTCTTTTCAATAATTATCACCGCAAAATACAGCATTTTTTGCTAAATGCAGCATATAAAATGGAATTTAAAAATATTTTACACTGGCAAAGTCGGACTGTTACCCCTTTTTTAAACGATATATTATAAATTCTGCATAAAAGTAAGTAAATAATCAATGATATTAAAGCAAATGGTTGTAATATGGTTATCTGTTAGACAAAGTCCCAATCATCCCAAAATGTGTCGGCGAATTATCCATTCGGCAGAGTCATAATGAATGAAGAACGAAAGATTTTCGCCAATCTATTTAATTCATACATTTCTTACCAGAAAGATTTTATTTCCCCACGCACTCAACGTATTATTGAAGTAAATCTAAGCAGTTTAAGAAAGAACAGATGCGAAAGCTTCCGCTTACGCGTGGGACAAGAACCGTTTTATGACACCGTTTGGGAATTTCTCGCCGCGCCGTTTTACGCGCCGAGCTGTCAGTAGATGACTTGTCAGTAGCGTGGACAATAAATATTGTTTTCGTTAGTTTATTTTGTTCTTAGTTTGGTTTGTGTACATGTTAATTAGTGACTTTCAGTTTGCAAAATTTTCATATTTCGTTGAAACTCAAAAATGCCTGGATATTCGTGTATTCATAAATGTTAGTTTTCGAAGAGCGGAAGCGAAATATCAATGTTTCATTTTCCCAAAGATCGATTAAGGTATGTGTTTTTATATTTGATAAATATTACTAGTAGCTAAACAAATTTGCGACTTGCGAATTTAAAGGGGTGAAAAGATCTATTCCTTACAATGTGTTGAAAGCCTTTATTTAGGTGTAATCTTTTGAAATAATATTAAATAAATAAATAAATAAATAATATATATTTCCATTGATTTCTGTACAGAAATATCGGAATTGTCAAAAAATAGGTACATAATATAATAAATAATATAATATAGTAAAAGACACACCTATCCCAATTCGAACAATAACAGTTTAAAATGAAACACATCAATCAGAACATTTTTTTTCATGTAACAGTTATGGTAATATTACTACTCTATAAAAAAAAATTTCCCCTGAATAACAGCACTTATTGATCAGCAATGCTTTGACAGAGTTCATAAATGAATTAAATGTTACATGTTGTTTAATGTTAACAGGCAGGTGATTGTAGAGTCAATACCCAAAATTGAAGGCCCTTTGTGGGTTAGACTTAGCCTCGCCATAGGAATATATAATTGAAAAGATGTAATGTTTTTTTTATATAACACAGTGCCTGGAGAATATAAATGCTGGGTAAAGTAAGGATTTTATTTTTTGTAAAGTAAGGTTTACATGAAGTTAGAGGTGATAATTTATAAATGGTTCTGATTATTCTTTTTTGAATTAAAAAAACTCGTTTCGCTTCCGACGAGTTTCCCCAACACAAAACTCCGTAACTTAAAATTGAGTTTACCACAGGCATAATAATACATTAGAAGTGATTTAGTACTGACAATATCTCTTAGTTATAACAATGCATAATTACTTGATGATAGTCTGCTATTTACACTGTTAGCATGCGTATCCCAGGATAGTTCAGAATCGATGTGTATACCCAAAAACATTACTGAGTCGGCGCTCATAAGACTTTTAGAGGACTCACCTCTTACTAGGATACTTCCTTGTGATTTATTTTTTGTACTGGTAAAATTGACACATTCGGTTTTGAAATGGTTTAAAACCAACCCATTTAATTTACAATAATTGGACATTTATAGCAGATGGAAGCTGACTCAGATAGTAATGGAATTGTAGGGGCTGATATTAACACAGATGTATCACCTGCAAAAAGAGACAAAAATCCGCTATGTATATGGTTAGGGATATCATTAATTAGAATTAAGAATAAAGTTGGGCCTAAAACACTCCCTTGTGGAATGCCTCTCCGTACAGTGGCCATATTTGATAAAAATTTTTGACCATCTCGCATTACTTTGACTATTTGTGTTCTATCTTCAAGATATGAATTGAGCCATGTTAGTGCCACCCCTCTTATGCCGTAAGCTTCTAGTTTTGTTAGAAGTGTCTTAGGATCTATGGTGTCGAACGCTCGTGTAAGATCGAAAAAAATTCCCAAAGTTTTTTGCATTTCCTCGAACTGTTGAAGTATCTTGTTATAAACGGAAATTACAGCGTCTTGTGTGCATTTGTCTTTACTAAACCCAAATTGTCTCGAGGTCAAAATTTTATATCGATCCAAAAAGGACAATAGACGAATTTTGAAGATCTTTTCAAATATTTTTGAAAATGTGGATAAAAGGGCAATGGGCCGATAATTTTGAACATCTGTGGCATCTTCCTTCTTAAAACCAGGCACAACGATGGCAGTTTTTAATTCCATCGGAAATTTTCCGATCCTAAACAAAATATTTATGAGGTATATTAAGGGCTGGCCTAAATATTCCATAGAATAAGTAAATATATTTCCGGGAATATCATCTATATCAGATGATTTCTTTCCACAAACTGACGATATAACATTTACAATTTCTGTCTCATCAGTATCCCACAAAAAATTGATTGCGAATTTACTGTTATTTTTTCGTGACAAATAGAGCTGGTATCCAAAAATTTAGCTGCAAGGTCGTTTACGGAACTTATAAAAAAATCATTGAAACGGTTTGATATTTCTTCAGGTTTATTGAAAAAATGCCCATTACCATGCATTATAGAGTTAGGTAGCTCCTTCCTTTGACTATTTTTATTATTAATAATATTCCAGGTAGCCCTGGATTACTATTAATGACTTCATCAAAAAATTACTTTTTTGCTATTTGTATATTTTTCATATGCTGTTTTTAAGCAGCTTATATATTTCTAAATCTAAATTTGATACTGAATCCTTTCTCCTAATATTATTATAAAAATCACGCAGAAAAATGCCTTCATTCACAATCTCTGGGTGATTGCGTATCCAGCTTTTGCTTTTTATACTAGATTTTTTATTATTAAAAACCTGTAGAGGAAAAGCTAAATTAAAAAGATACAAAAAATGATTTTTAAAACTTATTTGCTGGGTCTGCTTCATATTGCATGGTATGTCTAACCATTCTTCACTGCTCAAAAGATGTCTAAAAGTATTGATAGTATTATCATTAAAAATTCTTTTTACGTTTTGGTTTGTTATTTGAGGTTCATTTTTTGCGTAAAACTCAAGAATTTGTGCATTATGGTCAGCTAAAAAAGTTGATACTGTTCTCGTTCTATGGGGCCCGGTTGTATAAAAATTATTATCAATAAGTGTCTGAGAGTTTCCCTGTACTCGTGAGTAGACAGAGAAAGTTTTGTCTCATAACCATAGGCCTCAAATAATGATACAATATCTAGCACTGGTTTGCTTTCTGATTTACAAAAATTTATATTAAAATCACCGCAAATAAAACGGGAGTGGGTTGCTGATGAATTTGTGACCAACAGGGTTTCTAATGACTCGAGAAAAGCGTTAAAATTTGATCCTGGGGCCCTATAAAAACAATTAACATTTACCGTTAGTTTTCCATATGTAACTTTTACTGACGCAACCTATAACGTTTTTAAGACTTTTTTACAATATTTTAAGTCATTTCTAATCAAAATAGCTACACCACCTCCTGTTAACATATCTCGACAGTACGACGAAGCAAGATTATACATTGACAATACAAAATTATTTATTTCTGACTTTCTAAGCCATGTCTCTGTAAAACATAAAATTTCTGGAAAGTCATTTTGGTATAAGAATGTATCTAGAGCATGACCTTTATTTCTAATACTACGAATATTTAAATTTAAAATTCGAATACAGTTTGTCGTTTTATTAAAATCATTTTTGTCTATTGAAGATTCGGCTAGAAAATTTGTTTTTTTGGATAGATGAGTTTGATTTGTAGAATTTATTTGAGTTAAAGGTACGAAAAAAAGGTTTTCTTGAAACAAATCGTCTTACTTTTACCTCTGAAGGCCAAGAATCAGCACACAACACTCTTTCAATGTCACAATTAGGGATACACAGTTTAAAAGACGAATATAATCCATTCGTTTTTAACAATTCACAAGTTACATTTTGCACGTTTAACACTGAATTTACATGACTTAACACTTGTTCACTGCTAGTGTTTATGTCGAGATTTGAGACGTGAATCGGAGTAATATCACTGGACGCCGCACGTAATCTATTTTCATCAGAGGTACCTGACTGAATTTTGCCAGTGCCAATAATCACGGCATTAGAATTGTTTACACGCTGATCTGTCGGTGGATTCTTCGCTGCGGATAGTTCATTAATGGTTTTCGATGGCTTATTTGCGGTCGGTGTTTCGGCTGGGATATTATTAGAATTTGAATTTCCCGCCTCACATATTGATTTGTCCTGAACCAGACATGGTGGGTTGCTTAATAGTTTATCCGCTTGTTGATTAAATAATGCGGGTTGCTGTTTCAGAGTTTGTATTTTGAACATCAAGAGCTCATTTTTTTGTTCCATTTCAGAGATTAATTTTCTCAATAGCTCATTTTCACCTGATAGCCTGACATTCTCCTTAAGAATATCATTGGTTATTACGACTTTCTGTGGCAATTTTGCAGTATTCATAAAGAAAGAGTTTAAGTCCTCATCGTCACTGGCTGAACTGGAACCACTACCCAATTCATCACTACAGCACTTTATTGCTTTGTCGTTGAGTTTAATTATTTCTGGGAAGTATTTTATACATCATGGATGCATTATGGCACTGCACGTAACACATTTAAGTCCATTAAGTGGCACTATGCCACATTTTTTACAGTTTTTTGCGAGAGCAACAACTCGACTGTCATTACCGTTCGCCATCTTGCTTGACAATATTATAAAATGATGAAGTAAAAAATGTTCCTTTTCTTTAAAAGTGAAGCTTGGCTGAAAGCAGCGAAAAGAGAAGACCTTATTGATAAAAATCTCAAAAACTGTTTGTGTGAGAAGCATTTTGAGTATAAATTCGTATCTTTTGGACAGCATAGAGAAAGCCTTTTGGAAAATACCAAATCAACAATATTTTGGCAACACACCTCATACTTGTGACTTTGTTGCATTGTAGGAACCACCACAAAAATCTACATCTATCAAATAAGTAATACTATAATATGTAATATATTAATATTTATATTAAAGAAAAATAATGAATTTATAAGTTATTTTCATAAATTGTGCAGGGTGGTTCCTAAGTTAGTTGATAAATTTTAGTGACTGATATCTAGGAAAAAGGTGCTTTTCCTAGATGGCTTGCTAAAACTATCCCGCTTGCGAGAAAGGCGACGTTCCTTATTGATGTGTAAACATCTTACGCGGCAATATGATGGTAAATCTCAGCAAATGCGACGGAAATGGGGGACGGAAATGTAGGAACAGAGATGTGGGGACGGAATGTGTAAAGCGATTCTAGCCGCTAGGCGGTGTTATAATACAATTTTGCCATTTAAAATCGTTTTAAACGGATTTTAGACGATAAAGAATCATATTTTAAATTAAACGAACCGTCAAATGTATTATTTTTATTATATTATATTCGCAGTGTATTTGGATCCATAGCACAGCTTATTTTTAATGGACGGTTAAATTTAAAATGAATTTTCGCTTCAATAAAATCCAACCCAAATTCGTCCGAAGCCACGGCTATCATCCTAAAAAAGTCCGAATTTTCGGATTTTTATACTATTTGCAATTTAAAATTGTTTTTAAACGGATTTAGATGATAAAAAAGCATATTATTATTTTAAATTAAACGAACTGTCAAAAGTATTATTCAGATGCCCAGACGTTTAAAACAATATTGTGTCATAGCCCTCATCTAAAATTTGAAAAAGTTTTTTGGTTCCCAAATCAAAGAATGTCGGCCCAAGATTATAAGGTAAATAAGCTGCGTCCATATATTGATGTTATTTCTGGTGGCATTACATTTTCGTGTCGAATTTGTGTAGTGAATTAATCCACTCCGAAGCTGCCAGTAAGTATTATTAAAGAATCCTAACTAATAATATAAATGCGAATGTGTTTGTTTTTATTCTCTGAACAAGCTAAAATGTACAGGTAACGGCCATAGCACGTTGAAAATACCGGTTCTCGTCCGATCACTGAAGTTAAGCAACGTCGGGCGTGGTTAATACTTGGATGGGTGACCGCTTGGAACACAACGTGCTGTTGTAATTTTTTTTACAACCGATGTCGTTATAGGATATGTTTACACATCAGTCTCGAGTACTAGACCCGCTCAATTACTCAATTTTTTTTATTATTTTTTAAGACTATTTACGAATACTTTAAAAATGCTCAAAACTATTGCAGCAACATTTAGTATTAGTTAATAATACAGTGAAACTCATTTTTCCTATTTTTTAAATACAACAGTGGCGTTCGTGATATCTAAAGCACATTTTTTCTGCGTGACGATGAACCGTTTCGGAGCAAATATTAGAAACGTGTTCTTCTTTTTGCATGATTCGTAAATTACGTACATATTTGCAATACCACGAAGATAGCCTACATTATCTGTGATGTATGAGCATTTCTATTTTTTATCCGAAATTCCCGAAATGAGAGATTGTGTAATATAAAGTTCATGCTTGTAACATATTTATTTCAGGAACCTTTATATCTAAAAATAATAGAATAGGTGACAGTACAATAAAATTAAAGTATCCGTGATGACCCACGATGGAGGTGGAGATAGTTGTAGAAATTAACGAACCGAACGAACATTTTATTTATTATGTATTTCAATTAGAAAAAATATTTGTAAATCATTTTGATAAAATATGTGTAAAAGATAATTTAACCAAAACATATCTTAAATGAACTTCATAACTTTTAACCATCCATGTTTGGATTTCTCTTTATTTTATATTGTAAAACTTTTTATTAGATTAGGACTATTTAATACCATTAAGTAAATACGCAAATAGAAACCTTAAAAAAGGATAAGACCCATAGTCTATTTTATTTCCACCTTTAGCTCTATCTTAATTACCTAATAAATAAAATAAAAATTATTGAATTTAATTTACTCCATCTTAGAATTTCATTTAAATAACTGAAATTCACTTTCCCATTCTTTCTCACACATTTATGTACAGAATTCACGATATGTTTTTCAGTAGTGTTTTAATATTTGGTTCGATTAGATTTTGACAGAAATTTTCTGCCTAGGGACGGATTTTTTATAACTTCAAAATATACAAACCAAACATGGCTCTCCGCTCGCTTCGGCACAGAAACTAATCCAAAGCATGCCCAAAAACAGACTTTACCTATTATATTAGTATATATTAGCTAGTGACTAAACAATCTGTACCCATTTTCGGTGACGAAAATGCATGTGTAATAAACATAAACCTATTTGGTATTGGCCCGAATTTTCCTATCAAAATATTTGACCAGTGGCGTAGCTACCGGGTGGGCCAGGGGGGCAAGGCCCCACGGCGCCAAGAGAAATTAGGCGCCGCTCCTAATTTATAAATATGCTAATGCTAACAATGCTCATGAGCTTAACTGGGTTTTTAAATTAATTAAATTATAATACAATCAAAGACAAGACAAAATATGTATTAAACTTTTTACCCAACCAATACATTTTGTGTCAGGTATTTATTATTTATTCTATGTGGAATAAAAAGATATATCCCGGCGGCATATTTACACATTCTCACATACAATGGCACCAGGGTGCTCAAATCGGTTAGGTCTTGTAAGCGTTTGTAACGCTACAAAAGCTCACTGATTTGGGCACCTGGCACACGCTGTTATATAATATTTCACTTTTCGCATGGCCCTCCGCTCGCGTCGCTCGCTACAGGGGCTCCAGGAAAGGACACTAACCAGGTGCTAACCCATACTAACCCAAGGCATACCCAAAATCAAGAAAAAAACTGTTTAGAAACCTAACCTAAAAATATAAAAAAAAGCAACGGGGTTTGAACCCGGGCCGCCGATAGCCAAAGGTCACTGATTTGGGCACCTGGAATACGCTGTTAGATAATATTTCACTTTTCGCATGGCCTTAACTTAACTTAACCTAGCAGAAGCCGCCGAATTGAGACCTAACCATCTAGACCTCTCGATCACGAGGCTCTTGCCGCAAATTGATTGCATCGCGAAGACATGGTGCGATTAGGTTCCCAGATCAGTGAGCTTTTGTAGCGCTACAGACGCATACAAAACTTAACCGATTTCAGCACCCTGGTGCCGTCGTATATTAGGATATTTGGTACATGCAAATTTGTAAAAACGCTGCGTAAGGCGGCATGCGACTTCAAAAACAAAAATTCCGAAAATTTCGGTCGTTAAAAGTATGTGTTTTTTTGAGTTTCGTATTTAGGAGGGACCATTAGCCAGACAAGTCTAAATAGCCTAGCAATACTAAGCATAGAAAATGAACTTGTCCAAAAATTAATTTTGATCAAATAATCGATCAATTTACGTCGATTTAAAACCGAAGAAAGACTCCAATGTTTCATTAATTAATTAAGCTTACAGATGTTTAGTTTACGTTTATATCTAAATATGTATGTACCTGTTGATTGGTTGCCGTTTATACATTTTATATTCCTGTAAATAAAAAAAGCGTGTGCACTATGTGCGCATATCAGAAGTGAAACTTCTTAAACTTAAACGCCCTAGCCTGGGATTTGGTTAAAAAGTAGTTTTTTTTTTAAATATATCACTCAATCATCAGGGTCTTCTCCTCTGATAGTACCAGGTTCAGTAGGTTTCGGTTGGTTGTCAAGAATTAACAAAAAGGAAGGCCTAAATGAAAAAAAAACTGTTCTCCATAAAAGTTTCGCTTATGCCTTGACAAGGTAATAGAGCAAACCCCATATTTTTATCTTGTAAACTAACAGATATCACAATAATTCTACGCCCTAGCCTTATACATATATCTTACCGGATTTGGTTAAAAAGTTGTTTTTTTAAATATATCACTCAATTAACAAAAAGGGAAGGCCTAAATGAAAAAACTATTCTTCATAAAAGTTTCGCTTATGTCTTGACAAGGTAATAGTGCAAACCCCATATTTTTATCTTGTAAACTAACAAATATATCACAATAATTAAACGCCCTAGCCTTATACATATTTTAAGGGATTTGGTTAAAAATAAGTTTTTTTAAATATAGGTATCACTCAATTAACAAAAAGGGAAGGCCTAAATGAAAAAAAAACTTTTCTTCATAAAAGTTTCGCTTATGTCTTGACAAGGTAATAGAGCAAATCCCGTATTTTTATCTTGTAAACTAACAAAGATATCACAATAAACGTCCGTGACCGTTTTCCGTTCCCTGCCAGCCCGCCCGCCGTGTGTCGGGATCGCGACCTTCAAATTTTACTCCCGGCGCGCGTTAAGAAGTGTCACTTTAAAAATATACGTTTAGTATTATGATGTATTATTTTTGGATTAATTTGCGTATATACACAAAATATAGGTTTTTTAGGCGCCAGCGGATAGGCTTGCCCCCGGCGCCCACATTTCTAGCTACGCCACTGTATTTGACCCCTTATTACTATGAAGTACCTGGCGCAATATCGGGCCGAAAGTTGCGCCGCGCCGCTCCTTCGCCGCGTCGCGCCTCGAGCCCTGTGCGGTCGGCCAAGATCACGAAAAAGCAGTATAGGGAAAATCTTAAAGGATTATTTCTTATCTGTTCTTAATCTGTGGCATCGATATAATAAATTAGGTAAATATGTAACAAATGTCTGCCGATAATTACGGAAAAATAATATATTCCATAAAGATTAAATACAATATTGCCGGCTTGGTAGCAATCGGAATTTTGCCAAGGCAATGAATTTTAACCACCACCACATGATATATTATCTAATTTCTAAAGTTATGTAAATAAGTTAGTAACATAAGCCAAATTTTTAGTCGTCAGTACTTATAGTTCTCGCATTTTATTTCTCACATGCGCGCTGCAGAAAAATTTTATATTTTGTCCTCGTTTTGCATATGAGCAAATGTGCCCTGTATAAACTGCTCATTCGACCAAAAAATATATATATATATTAAAATTAATAAATCAAACAGATAGTTGATATAAAACATTCCACATATTTCCTAAAAAGCTGCCATAATTTGGAACCATAAAAATATACATGCTAGAGAAAAATACCAGTTGAAATAGCGAGCAGGGAAAATAGAGTTTTTATAGCTAATCCAGGGTAAACCATAGGCGAGCTTTGCCGAGCGCCAAATAGCCAACATATTTTTACACGTGATGTGTAATTAACACAGATTCGAGGTCAAATCATTACAAAATGTTACTAAAACAGAGTTTTATCCACAATACCGAAACAGATTTTTTTGCAGTCGACCAGCGTTTCGCTAACCATGTTAGCTTCATCAGGAGGTGATTAAATAAAATTATGTTTCGGTATTGTGGATAAAATTCTGTTTTAGTGCATTTTGCCGCAGGTTCGAAACCCCAACATAGACAATATGTTAAAATTACTAACATTAGTGAGATCTTGATATCATATCTGGAATAACATCTTCGATTTTGATACGTATTTAAAATATAGGTATACACATTCAATAGGAGTACAAACTTTCTGTTAGTAACTTATCCCTCTTATTGGGGAAGCTGCAGGTTGTGCGACGTTAGTGAAAACGATGTGGCATCCATGTTTGAAATTTCAATAGAACAGAAAATTTCGTTTGATAGTTACTATAATAGGTATATAGGCATAAATGAGATATATATGACTCAATAAAATGATTACCCACAGAAAAATGGTGTCTTAATATGCAAACTGTATTTATATACATTTTTTACGAAGGCTTACAAATATGCCACTAGTTACACTAATTGCATATCAAATTCCTTAAAGCCGCTTATTAAATTTTTAAAACAGATACCGGACCTCAATTATATTTTTGCAACTTCGGAATTCGACCAAATACTTAACCTGGATTTCTTAGTAACAGCTAAATCTGGCGAATACCTTTTCTTTCTTTACCGAAACGAATCATTTTGCTCAGGACGCGCTCTACCACAGAGCTTTTGCCTGAGAATTTTTAAATTAAGGTGTTACTAAGAGACCATGGCAACTGAATTACCAACCAAGTAAATCACACTTTCTTTGTGTTGCTGATGTCTTGACAAAGGAAAAACATTAGGCATTTTCAAAAATATAATTTTAAAATTATGTTTGGTGTAAAATTTTCTTACCGAATCTCACGCGAGGTTAAATTAAGTCCTGAAATTTTTTCTGGCTCATGAATATTTTTAGAAAATTCGACTCGGGGTAATTTTCAAAATATTCATGAGCTCCAAAAAAATTTCCAAATAATATAACCTGGTTTGGTATTACTAGGAAAGATTCCTTTTCGGAAATTTGGGGCATATATTTAACATAATTATTTTGATATAATTTTTAATTAATAAATTTATTAACTGCAAATTAAGCCCATTTGTTCTCTTTCAGGTCCAACATACCGAGCAAGTATTTGAAGACAGAACACGATTAGGTGAATCAGAGGTACCAGCGGTCAAGATTTCTTTAAGCAATGACATAGAAAAAAGTCCAATTTCTCGACTGGGTATCGATAAAATGGACTGTTTAAAAGTAGTTTCAGGCATGGATTCGATATCAAGCTCAGATGCAAGTTCTTGCCCCTCGCCAACAGGGTATGATATTTCTGTTAATACTTACTTGTCTGAAATTGTTTTGATTCCGCGGGAAACTTAATGGTTTATGTTATTGTCGATCTCGAGAAAAATTTTTCCCTCGGTCGATAATAATGTACTCTATGCCAATAATTAAAATTCATGAAATGCAGCGGCTGACAATGTGCCATGAACTTGGATTTTATCCTGTTTCAATGAAACTCCCATATAATAACCATCGAAATAAGAATTGACAGTGTTCTATCTGTAAACTATACGAGCTGAGTGATCCTTTCGACACCCAAAACGATTTAATTTGTCCTAGTAAAGATACATGTTTCAATATAAACCATTTGTGACAATGCTCTAGATTCATATCAGTCGTGAACTCTTAAAGAAAAATGGAGCCAGAGGGCATATTACACGGTTGCTGAATATTTATATGATATTAGAATCGAGTTAAACTACTTTAAATTCCACAACAGTTATGAAAAGGGTGGCTTATGCAAATAGATGGAATATTAGTCAGATTAGGTACGAAGTTTATGATAAAATAGAACCCTTATTAATTCTACATTTTCATGGAATTCTCTTACCGGACAATGATGATTTAATGAAACTGCTTTCAATGTCAAAATTATTGTATTAAGCTCAGATAATATTAATGTAATGTAATTCTCTGGTAGTTTTTAATTAACTATTTATCCTTCCTTGTTTCTAGTTATTTGATCTTATTGAAGTGAAACTTCTTTAGCGAGGGTAAAGTCAGAAAAAATGCTTATCAAAGTGAAATGCTTTTCAAAGTGAAACTACACTTTAATTAAGCATGTTCCAGGGGAAAAAACGTTTTTGGCCGATATCTCTGCAACGGAGCCTCTCGGATCGAAATCTGACAAGCGATGACTCCGTGTCGAGGGGTCATCATCAGTGGGGGGAGAATATACTCCCACCCAAACCCCCCCCCCCCCCCCCCTTACCGGATACCCAACAATTTTCGAAAAAATGGGAAATATTTGAAAAAAACGTAAAAAATTGTACGGGAAGTTAAGAAAAGTAATATAAAACGAAATAAGAAAAAAAAGTAATAAAAAAAAGGTTAAAGCAACGCGGTTTTCGGTGAAAAAAGAGCGAAGGAGTTTAGCTACGAGGTCGGGGATGGCAATAATTGGAAGAAAAGAAATGCTTTATGAAGAAAAAAAAACAAAAATTTTTGAAAAAATGGGAAAAAATTGATGAAAACGTAAAAAAAATTGGAACGTTAATAAATGTATTATAAAACGTAATAAGTAAAGGAATTAATAAAAAAAACAAAAGATTGTTCGGAATGTTAATAAAAGTATGATAAAATCAATTAAGAAAACAAAAATATTAAAATAAAGCGAAAAAATTGCTCGGAAAGTTAAGAGAAGTATTATAAAACGAAGTAATGAAAAAAATTATACAGAAAAAAGTTAGAGAAACGCGGTGTAATGTAATTATTCGGTAGTTTTTAAATAACTATTTATCCTTCCTTGTTTCTAGTTATTTGATCTCATTGAAGTGAAACTTCTTTAGCGAGGGTAAAGTCAGAAAAAATGCTTATCAAAGTGAAATGCTTTTCAAAGTAAAACGCCACTTTAATTATGCATCTTCAAGGGGAAAAAAACGTTTTTGGCCGATATCTCTGCAACGGAGCTTCTCGGATCCAAATCTGACAAGCGATGACTCCGTGTCGTGGGGTCATCATCAGTGGGAGGAGATTATGCTACCCCCCCTACCTCTCCAGATACCCAAAAATTTTTGAAGAAATGGGAAATATTAGAAAAAAACCTAAAAAATTGTACGGAAAGTTAATAAAAGTAATATAAAACGAAATAAGAAAAAAATAATGATAAAAAAGGGTTAAAGCAACGCAGTTTTCGGTGAAATAAAAGCGAAGAAGTTTAGCTACGAGGTCGGGGATGGCAAAAGTTGGAAGAAAAGAAATTCTTTATGAAAAAAAAAAACAAAATTTTTTGAATAAATGGGAAAAATTTTAAAAAAACGTGAAAAAAATCGGAAAGTTAATAAATGTATTATAAAACAAAATAAGTAAAGGAATTAATAAAAAAAAACAAAAGATTGTTCGGAATGTTAATAAAAGTAAGATAAAATCAAATAAGAAAACAAAAATATTAAAATAAAGCGAAAAAAATGTTTGGAAAGTTAATAAAAGTATTATAAAACGAAATAATGAAAAAAATAATACAGAAAAAAGTTAGAGAAACGCGGTGTAATGTAATTCTTTGGTAGTTTTTAATTAACTATTTATCCTTCCTTGTTTCTAGTTATTTGAACTTATTGAAGTGAAACTTCTTTAGCGGGGGTAAAGAGAAAAATGCTTATCAAAGTGAAATTCGTTTCAAAGTGAAACACCACTTAAATATGCATGTTCCAGGGGAAAAAACGTATTTGGCCGATATCTCTGCAACGGAGCCTCTCGTATCGAAATCTGACAAGCGATGACTCCATGTCGTGGGGTCATCATCAGTGGGAGGAGATTATGCTACCACCGACCCCCCCCCCCTCTACCTCTCCAGATACCCAAAAAATTTCGAAAAAATTGGAAATATGGAAATGTTAATGAAAGTAATATAAAACGAAATAAGAAAAAAATTATAATAAAGAAAAAGTTAAAGCAACGCTGTTTTCGGTAAAAAAATCGAAGGAGTTCGGCTACGAAGTCGAGGATGGCAAAAATTGGAAGAAAAGAATTGTTTTATGAAGAAAAAAAACAAAATTTTTTTTAAAAATGGGAAAAAATTTAAAAAAACGTAAAAAATTTCGGAAAGATAATAAATGTATTATAAAACAAAATAAGTAATGGAATTAATAAAAAAAAAAACAAAAGATTGTTCGGAATGTTAATAAAAGTATGATAAAATCAAATAAGAAAACAAAAATATTACAATAAAGCGAAAAAATTGTTCGGAAAGTTAATAAAAGTATTATAAAACGAAATAATGAAGAAAATAATATAGAGAAAAGTTAGAGAAACGCGGCGATGCGGCGACGAAAAAGTTGAAAAAAAGGAAAAAATTAAAAAGTGTCGAAACCGGGGGCAAAAGTGGAGAAAAATAAAACTTAAAAAAAAACTCAGTTCCTAATATCTCTTTCAGAAGTTTCACTTAGTTGTGTGCTTATAAAGGTGAGGCACATAATTTTTTTAACAGTGATATTTAGAGACGTAAACCATGAAATAAAACAAAAAATTTATTCGGCACATAATTAGATTAGATATACGGTTTTCCATTTAAAATATCAAAAGTTGCACTTTCTAGAAGAGCCAGCAACACCGCTCTCTCTGAAAAAAAAATGTAATAAAGGGAACTCTAGATATTTCTTGAGGCTTCTACGCAATACTGTCCAGACACTACCCAACCCTTTTTCTCACTCTTTTCCGCGACTTGGAGATACATTTTTAAGGAGGTAATTTCTATTATATGTAAATCAAATACAAACTACGTCAATGCTATAAGGGCCTCAAATATTAAGTCTTTTTTAGCATGATGCGTTTTTAGCACCCGCCATTTAACGAATCCCAAAAATATAACCTATTTTTTAATTAATATTAACCGGAAGCCACTATTGTGGTACACCGAAACATATTCCTACGTGCTGTTGGTTGTATGATAACATTTCAGCGTAATAAACAAAAATACGAGAGTATTTGGTATAAACTCAAGAACCGTAAACTCTAATGGATTCTTGGTCTTGGTATAAACTAGTAAGTAAAGTTTAGTTCAATAAACTCACACCGAGGATATTCAGAAGGCGCTAGTAAATGAGATATTCGGAAGATTGATAGAGCCAGTACCCTCTGGACTAGAAGGCCCTTAAACTAAAAAAGCAGTTGACAATATGGCCACCCGAATTGGGACCGGAACAAAATGCTGCAAAGGGTATATTTCGAATTTGTTATATAAAATATGTTTAAAATTGTGAAATTTGTGCATTTGCTGTGAACAATTTATACAAAGCAGGTAATATATTGTATTAATGGCAAGGACATTGCCCTGTGTTCGTAAAAATAGACTTGTAGCTCTACTACACCACACTATACCTCCTAATTATTCTACGTTATACAATTAAATACTTATATTATAATTTATATTTAGGGATTGATTGCTCTGGTACACAGGCGCGTGCGATCCATGGAAGCAAGGGAAGCATTACTTCCCGTAGAATCATCAGCCGAAAAAGAATTCTAGCGTTATAATGAACTGCAACATCCTAAATATAAAGTTCAGCCTGCATAAAGGAATAAGTCTTGCCAATATCGCGCCAACCTTTATGCATAAGCAGCATTTCAAGTTAAATACATGCATCGAGAAGGACAATAGCACCTCTATCTTTAACATACGGACAACAATGCTTCCGGCATTTTCTTAATACGTCTCTCTCTTGTCTGCCCGACCACTTCGATAAGCACGATCTCAATTGATTCTCGGTTCACATACGAAATTTTCGGAGTCAAATGATAAAGCCTAGAGGTTACGTTCTGCGGGCTTTACCGTCGAATAAGCAGTTATGTTGATTAAATACGCGTTCATGCCACGTATAGATTGTTAGAAACCAGAAATTTATTTTTCTATTCGAATAGATAGGTGCCACACAGTTACACACAATGGCATCTTCGTCGACTGATTTTTCGAAAAGTGATTTATCAGCTGTTAGGACTGTGTATCTACGTGTGTAGTGTGCTTCATGTTGGACAAACAATTCAATGATCTGAGTATGTTGAAATATCAAGCATAATAAATAAATATAAGTCAAAGCCTGAGATGAAAAATGAGGGCAGAAGCCAATTACACTATAAATAGGCGAGTTTTTATAAATTGCTTTCCTTCTTTCAAATTCCACCGCACGCCACTGCTGGTACAAGGCGTTTCCACAAATATCATTTCAGAGCTCATTATACCTAGTAATATCTAAAATATCTGAAATGCTAATATTCACATACTGTCTGTCTGAAGTAAACAAACAAGCCCTTAAGGTTTTACTTTGTGGCTTTATAATAATAATGCCCACTTACCTATTTACTTTGTCTGCCTTTTCACTCTACATATAATAAGTTTTAGGTAGGTTAGAGGTACTTTTTAGGCTACAGCCGGACAATATCAGAGGTTTGATTTTAATACCTCAGTTTTACTTAAGATACCTAAACACTTTTTATTTGTAGCATTATTGAATATAGGGTTGTAGGGTGGTTTTAGGTGGATGTTGTAATAATTAACGTGTGTTTAAAGCTTTGGTTTAACTTCAGTCGCTTATTTGAGAATATTGACTTTTAAATAATTGTGTACAATAGTGTTCAGTAAATTGAAAACATGGCGTTAACCTGTTGTGTTCCCAAATGTTGGCAATGTTTCATTTCCAAAAGAAGGTAAATTGAGACAGCAGTGGGTAAATTCAATTAAGAGGGACGAATGATAGAATAAATTTGTTGACGTGTTTCGGGGAATTTTACAAATCTGCCTATTTAAGCAGATAACGTGGGTGGTAATTTGTAAAAATGAACACCCTGTACTATTGCGCACTTTAAAACTAATTTTCCTAATTGCGACTGTTCGAATACACATTGAGATAACGCCCGTGTTGAATAGAATGTCAAACTTAGCACCTGGTAAAATACTAACAATTTTTTTATAGATAATTGAATAATTTTTAAGTAAATTCCGTCCCAAGGAAAACGTGTAATGATGTGTATTTTATGTCGTAAACATTTTAATTTCTATTTAATTTTCTTTAGCCACTGTTTTTAAATCTTATTAAATCACCCGCAACTACAACTTCGAATATGCAGCAACTCTCCTGAGAAATATGTTTCATAAACTCTGATTCCTTTATATATATATATTACTTTACGTGCATACACTTGGCCGCGCTATGGTTTAATATTCGTACCCAAGTCTGCCAGGCAATATTCTACATTTTCTAGTTTAATGAATATTAAATCTAGGTCTGTCGCGACGGCCCGCTTGGTTAATATCTCCCCAATTCCGGATATTCGACGGGATTCCGCGGCTACGACAGGGACCGATGATCCAGATTTGCTGACACTGCCAGTGCCTCCTGATTTTGCCGATAGCAGAAGGTCGAGTCGGATTCAGCAGTGGTAAGTTTATAATGTTAGATTAAAGCAAATCTGGGAAAAAATTAAAAGATTACGCTTATATTGTACTGAGTGTTTTTCCTATAATTATTAGTGCGGCGCGACGTCTGTTGCAGTTGCTGCTTGGAGATTAAAAAAAACTTTGAAATGAAAGTCCTGAAAGTTTTTCCAAGCTGTAAAAATTTGTTTTAGGAAAAGCAAAATTAATATCGGAAGATCAAAAAATTGACCTTTTCAATAAAACTCCCTTTTTAGATTATTTACAATAAAAGTTCTTTTTTCTAACCTCAAAAATATATAGTTGATAATTCTAATCACTTTCATTACGAAATAGTTTCCAAAGAGTGCTATAAATTAAATGAAGCGTCTCAGTAACCGTGAGTAATCATTGTATTGTTCCCTTGAGTAAGATATATCGGGTAATTGGTGTCTATATTTCGCACCCACCTAGAGCCTTTATTTTTGAGGCTAGAAAAAAATTTAAGTATCAAAGTTAGAGGATTTTTCCTATGCCGCCAGGATCTGTTATCAGATTAGACAACTAAGCATCGTAAAACTGTCAAAAATATCAACTTTTGCAAATGTAGGCGGGTAATGATTTTTATATTCATCTCGATAGTCACTGTGCCAACACAGCATTCATTTGTCAAATAAATAATATTTAGTGAAATCTGATTAGGTAGGCGTATTTCTTTTAAAAATTCTCTAGAACTGTTTTTCTGATTTTAAAAATGTTCATAAATAAAAGACTTGCCAATGGTTTTCTACAATGCAACAGCTTATTTTTGCAAAATGTATCATAAACCTACACAGCTAAAATAGTCAAAAGTATTTGTCATTTAGTCATTCCTCTATTCTTGAATTGTCTGGGATTCAAATACATACATCACTATCTCAAAAAATATTTGTCGTAAAGACTTACGGTAAAAAAAATTATAAGTAAAGCGGCCAAGAGAAAATGTTGGAGATTATTTTTAAGTTTTCAAAATGGCCGCTAGGTGGCGTAATATTCATTTTAAATTTTAAAAGCCGCTTTCTGCAAAATTTTCTTAAATTAAAGATAGTTGAATCCATTGCCATTTTAGGGCCGAGATAAATTCGATTATTTTTTGTTAAACACATTTTGCCCTATCTCTTAAAAGAAAGTGGTGGGGGTGTTCGAACATTTTCAGAAATAAATGTCAATAACTTCATAATGGCTGAACGGATATTAATAAGTTTGAAGTCGTTGAAAACGGCTTTTCTTAGGCTACCAACCGTGTCTTGCGGGGTGTTTGCGATTTCTTACCTAGCCGCTAGAGAGCGTTTTCTAACATAACCGCAAGTAAGTCAAATTTTCTCAAAAAATTTAAATGCAACGATACCAAAAGACAGCTAAATGAAAGCCTAATATGTCAGTGAAAACCACATCTCGATATGTCTTACCTAACCTAAAATAAAAGTAAAAGTTATCAAAACTCGAAAAAACTCTGATTTTGGGATAGTGCTTCAGATCCGTTGCTATTAATTATCGTTATTTTACCACATTATATATTATTTTACAGCTAAAATACCATCATAATATCTAAAATCTCAATAATAATTAATATCGATTCAATATGAATATTAATTGCCCTTGTGTCCACACAAAATTCTCCGGTAGTATAGTCAGAGTATAATAAACCAACATAGTGGTCAGTATTCCCCCCTGGGAGACCAGGGTTCGATTCCCGGCCGAAGAGTCAAAAAAGTAGTAGTTATTGCAGTTCTACAATAACGACCGTGGAAGTACTACTGCGTTGTCTAAAAAGTGTCGTGAAGTGCACCAAGTATTTCGATACCTGGACAACGTTGCCGGTTTAAGCCATATAACAGGTCACGGTACCCTCACGGGTATATTATAGACCTTAGCATTTCGTGGCCTGTGGCATACACATAAAAACTTATTAAAGAAAGCAAGTATGCTCTAGAAAACTAAATCGCAAAAATTATAATGGCGATACCTACATGTCAATCATATTAAGATTGCAGCTATTTATAGTGTATGAGATATTTTTGTGGCTTTATTTGGAAAAAAATATCAATTTTCCACCTGTAGAAGTACCTATTTGAAATGTTTCGCGCTCATTTTCAATGCAATCGACTTACCTGTAATGAAGATCAATCTTAATTATTCGAGCTTCGTAGTCCTTCTATGATAGCTGGTAGGTCTCATTTTATGTCCTATCAGCGCACAGAGTTTAAAGAATGCGATAAGTAAACAATCACCCTGGCCCGCCTTGTACCAAGCCATATCCATCAATTCATTTGTGACGGAACAAATCGCACTGGTGGTCTGGCTTACGTATAAAGGTGTGGTGGGCCCTATCATAGAAGGACTACGAAGCTCGAATAATTAAGATTGATTTTCCTTACAGGTAAGTCAATTAATCTTATAATTATTCATCGCTTCTACGTCCTTCTATGATATTTGGTAGATGTTTAAAGCAAAACACAGTGCGATTTAAGTGCAGAACTTTAGTTTGAAGGAAACTACACTCACACTTAGGTATAGATATACAAACCAACGTATAAGAACATAACCAAAATGCTGCTTAATTTAGTTAGTCTTATAGAAACATTACAAACGGTTTTTATAACCTCTCGTTAATGATCAATATTTATATTACCTATTATGCATCTAGCAAAACTGTTTTGCTAACTGGCTAACGGTAGATTATATAATTTGTTAAAAATAGTGGACCTCTCTGTCGAATTAAATCAATATCCAAACCCGAAAGGTGGTCCCAAGTTGCTGCATGGCCTATACTATGACTCTTAAAAATGCTAGTATCAATGCCACTCTTGGTTAAGATCCCCTTGATCCATCAACTGATAGTCTGTGTAGAAGCCGCATGGTGGGGTTGTATATGAGTTAATATTGATGTATTATTTAAGTGGTATGATTCCGTTATTTTTATATAATGTACTACTGTCAAGGCCACACATAATTCAGGTTTGTTTAGGAAGAAAGAAAATACTATATTTGGTTGTTTCTTGTTTCAACGCCATCGCCAGATGTTTTTAATCTTCCAGAATTTTATTTCAATCCTCTTATCATTGCGGTTTATCATATATAGGTATTTGGGAAATTGTCTGAACTCTTTGGCCCGAGGTAAGGACGAGTCATGTAATTAGTTTCTGAGCTAAATCATTAAGAGTTAAAGAATCCAAAGGAAAAAATTCCAGTCAAAAAATCTTATACAAGACCAGGATCCCACGTTATAGAATATCTAGATATTGCTCGCTTCTTATTGTAAATAAATACCCCTGAAAGGTATCGTTTTAAAATATTTTCATCTTCTTAATTGATCCCAAAAAATAATGATAAGGCTGACCTATGAAAATTAAGTCCTATTTTCGCATCGCACTTCGCACTAAATAAAACCTACTGCACGTGACGGCACTTTAAAATGAGCTGATGGATAGGGCTTGGTACAAGGCGGGCCAGGGTGATTGTTTACTTATCACATTCTTTTCATTTTGTGCGCTGATAGGACATAACATGAGACCTACCAACTATCACAGAAGGACGTAGAAGCGATGAATAATTAGAAGTGGCAACGATGCATCGATGTTTATAAAACTTTATCGCGATTTAGATTAAAAAGTCTAATAAACTGGTCATTTTTAAGGAAAAAGGTATTACTTGTTTGATATCGATAAACCGCTTGGTCTTCAAGAAATTCGAAATTTAATCATTGAATGCAGGCGAAATTTATTATATCTGCCAACGTTATTCGTTTACTAGCCCAAGTAGGCTTGACCATTGACAACAATATTGTTATTTAACAAATACTTTAATTAAAAAATAGCAAATTTGCAGCAAATAAAATAATATTATCAATAATAATAAATATTAGTTTTCGTTCTGCAAACACAAAGTAATAGGAGGTGTGTAAGAATTAAAGTGTAGATATTTTCGATACCTCTTAATCAGTCAAAATACGAAGAAAATGTTAATTTTACAGTTGATTATGACTGCTAAACCCTCTATAGCGGGAATTTTGGAAACTCCAAAATAATTTCAGCATTTTCCTAAGCGTTTTTACCCAAAGCTCTAAGATAAATTGAGATATAACCGGCCATTCTTAGCTGGCCACCCGGTATTAGATATTTTGGTGGCCTTATTTGTAAAAAATATGAATTTTCCACCCGTAGAAGTGTTTGATATGTTTCATGCATATTTTCAATGCAACGATAATGTAACTGTTGCCGCTAGCCTAGTTGGTTTGAATTTTGTGTAAACAAAATAACGAATAACTGAATTTTCATTATTATTGATATTTTAAACAAAATTTTGGTATTTTAGCAGTAAATTGTTAAAATCGGAATTATACCTATTTGTAGTTATGTCATCCAGGTGAGAAAAAACGTATGGCGTAGATAATTCTGGCAATCAATGTTTGGTTATAAAATTTACTATCCCGTTTAGAAATAAATAGTCTGTTATGTTTTTCAGAAATTCAGAATTTAACAAATGATGATTTAGCGGTATATTATAATTTTTTACATTCGTCTATACACAGTCAATCTCAAAAAACAAAAAAAATTGTAGTATTTATTTATTTATCTACAAACTTAATAACAATTAACAATTAAGGGTGTTTTAATGAGAGCACACGATTTGAATTGCGCGCCATTTTGGCTGTCACAATGACACATAATTATGACATGATACCCAGTTTTTGGTACCTCAGTTGGAAGATGTTGTTGTCGACGACAAGTGATTTCAGCAGGACTTCTCATACCGCCCATGAAACATTGACGGTCTTACAAGAGTCCTTTCCTGATCGCGTCATCTTCCGATTTGGTGACTAGAATCGGGCGCCACGTTCTTGCGATTTAACACCTTTGGACTTTTGGCTATGGGGTTATTTGTTGTCACAGGTGTATGCCAACAAGCTCGCGACCACCGAAGCATTGAAGGACGAAATTATGCGCTGTATTAACGAAATACCGCCACATGTACGCAATATTGATATTGACAATTTTACCAAAAAAGTTCGCATTTGCCGGCAAAGCCGTGGAGGCCACTTACCAGATATGTTGTTCCATACATAATTTTCAAATGTCTACTTTATAACCCAATAAATATTTCAATGATTTGTTACAGAAAACTATGTTTTATTAAACCTTTCAGTCTTGCGCTCTTATTGAAACACCCTTTATTATGATTAATCATGAATAATGAACAAACGCAGATGATAATTTTAAATATATTGGAACAACAGTTCGAAACTGAATCGCACTTCAAATTGAGAATGTAATACAACGAGCAGTAGATGTAACAAAACTGAGCTTTAAAAAATTTTGAATAATAGGAAGAATGGTATAAAATTATTTTTTCTACGAGAGTGTGAAAAGTGACATTTTTCACACCCATTTCGGTGTAAAAAATGTCACTTTAACGCACTAGTGTGAAAAGTGATTTACTTTTCGCACTAGCGCGAAAATTAATTTACTTTCCGCATTAGTGTGAAAAGTAATTCTGAAAAGATTTACATATTTCGAAAAGTCTATTTTGAGTAATTAAAAAATGACAAAAACTGAATATAAATAATTGTATTAGAACTTTACAAACACAATAATATAACATATTATGATATATAAGATATCATGGCTTAAAAAAGTTTACCACGCAATTTGTATACAGTTAGTTAAATTAATCTCCGACGGAAATTGTTGGTAGGACACTGAACTTCCGATCGAAGTATTTATAGTCAAAACATCTTCATTAGACTGTGTACAGGCAACCTCTTTTTCTCCTATTATCTTCAAGGCTGTTTTTCGTTTATTCTCCACGGAGTTTTTCACATATCCCTCTGCTACAGTGGCCGACTTCCAACCCTCATGACGTTTGAGAGTCAAAATATCTGCTCCTGAGTCTGCTAAGAGCGAAGCAGATGATCGCCGAAAGCAATGTCCTGTATAGCTAGACGGGTCAGGCAATCCAAGGAAAGTAGCTATGTTTTTCGGCATAGCTCCAAAAGTATTTATTCGTATGGGCAGTTTTATGGGCACGCCTTTTCTATATTGGAAAAAGAATCGATTTTTGGTAATGCCTACAGGACGCAGACGCTCATACTTTCGAACAATCTCCACTAAATTAATTGCTTCAATTGAACCACCACTAATAACAAATTCTCGACAGGTTTTCGTTTTAGTATCAGGTATTTTAATTAAGTAAATGTCACCTTTGTCTGTGACGTCTTCAATAGTCATCCGACACAGCTCGTCTCTCCTACACCCTCCTGCGACTCCAATGATTAGTGTGACTTTCATGAGCAAAAAATCATCATCGTTGGCCCTTGTTAAAAAAATTTTGACATTTTCTTTGGAAAAAACTTTAGATTTCTTCGCCTTATAACCTTCCGATTTTCTTTTCAAAAAAGATATTAAATTATTGTACCTGCTTATATCAATGTTTTTTTTTCGATAGCATTGTCCTTAACATGGAATAATGACTCCAAAGGGATGAAGACTTTTGTTGTGTGGACTTCTGCTCGAAATACGCTAGTAAGACCGTCTCGGTGAGATTCTTTATATTATTTCCACTACACCACTTTTCGAAACGTTTATATGCATTTGCATATTAGATCCTTGACCGGGCCGGTAGAAGCGAATTCATGGCTATTCTCGCAGATTCTTCTACGTCTGATGAAGCTAAATCACTATTTTCTATGTCTGAAGAGTCCATTCTCTCCATTAGGTTCTTGGAAATAACTTTTGGGGCAGAATTTTTCGAATTACATACAAAACACATACAAACAATTTGAAATAAATAACATAGGATCACCATGATGATCTAATTGTTATGATAATCAAAACGACAAATTCAGGTAAATATACAGAAGTAATTTTAAAAAAGCCAATGTTCATTATGCTTGTAGAAAAAGACATACGTAAGAAGACATACGTGTGAAAAGTACGTTTAAGGCACTCGTATGAATTGCGAAACTCGCTTTGTTCGTTCCGCAAATTTTCATACTCATGCCTTAAACGAGTACTTTTCACACTTCTATCATAAATAGCTATTAACTTACAGGGAAAAATTAAAATACTGACAATTTAATTTACTTGTTCATGAGAAAAAAAGACTGCCGAGTTGAATATATTAATACATCAAAATGAAAATACCAATCCAAAAAATGAAACATACAAACTCAAAAAAATCACACCATATTGCATTGCCAAGTTGATGTAATTGCAAAGATATGATTGAATACTTAAATGACGATCATAAAATAAAATTTGCAAGAACAAACAGGCTTAATCAGTCTCGTCAGAATTGTCAGAGTCAGAACTAAAGTCAGAGATATTGTCTTCATCGTCGTTGTCTTTGTCAGTCGTAACTACAAGTGGCGGAATGTGAGATGCATCACACACGCCTACTGCCTTATGGCAACTTTTCCTAAACCCTTTTAGTAAACCTACCTATAGATGCGAACGGCAGCCAGTAATGAAGTGGAGAGCTAGGTTCGTGGATCCTCGGTACACTTTAATAACGATATTGGGCGCCATCACGTTAACTATGACTCAACTTGAAAAAAATATAATGTTATTAAATCCTGAAAAGTAATTTTTGGAGGAGCTTTTCAATAAGACATAATATTTCCCCAAAATAAATACTTTATTCTTTCCCTACTAATGAGGAGATCTCTTGATATAAAACAACAATTATACAGTACAATTACAATCATATGTATAAACAATAAAGCAATAGTAAAGAAGCTTACATAAGGTTGACTATTATTGACAATCGTGAGACACAAGCTGTTAGGCAAATATCCTGCGTACCGATTAATAGGTCACTAGAATCATGGTAAATAGCGCACATGGTTTAAAATTCATGGATTTTATTCTGCCGCAATAATATAAAATAAAATATGTGTATAATCACTCAATCTGTAGATAATCTAAATTTGCCGAGACAGCCTTACAAATAAAGAGGTAAATGGTATGACTTACAACTTATGAAGTAGGTTTTTCTAAGTTCAATTTAATCTCCAAATTTATACCAGTATTAGTATATGCACGGTCCATGCAACTCCAGAGCACTTCAAATCATAACCTGACATTTCCAAACTTATTACATCACATCCAGCCGATGATAAGAAAAAGAGAATGACACGCAAGCGGTGGTTTAAACCTAAGACACGCAAGTAGTGGTTCTAACCCAAAGCCAGAGCGGTACCCGTGGAGAGGACCCTAAAAACAGTTGTTTCTCTTAGCAAAAAGTAAATATCTAACATTGAAATGATTACTCCTAACCTAACTAGCTTTTCATCTTACCTATAGATCTATCTATAGGGCCTATTGCCTGGTAATAGCCATTTGAACAAAACGAATAGTGTCCATTCTAGAGACTTTTCCAAAATCAATAATCGTCAGTTCCAAGAATCGGCAACATGACAGCAACAGCAATGGATAAATTCTTCACGTGGAGGTAGCATTCCAATAACTCAACAAACACTTTTATAGGTAACCTCCATGACCCTGGTTTGAGTCGAAATACTTAAATGTAACAAAAATATCATAAACAAATGTACTTGAACCATCCATGAGGATTTACACCTCGAAAAGGCCACAAAGGACGCCGGCTTATCGACGGCACGGCGTAAAAGGAAAGACCCTTCTCTCTCACGGAACGAATTTCAACACCTTGCACCTTGACTAAGAAACATTGCTGCCAACTGAACTTAGTTGAATTAGCGAGTCCAAGCGCAGGAAGGACCATCTACGTCACAGCTCGGTTAATCGAACTTCCGCTTTACACGTTATTCGCCAAGCGGCATGTAAATACGCCTTAAAACGAACCGTTACTTGGGAACGTCGATTCTTGAACCTGTCTAACCTAACTGTCAAAATCACATGGTGTGCCTGTCTTATAGCGGGTCCTCATGGGCCCAATTGGCGTGAATTAGCGGAACTGCGGATTGGAAACGAAGCATTTTGATTGGTTCAAAAGTCGGCCATATTAGATAAATGAAATTTTTTACAGATCGGTCCTATTTACGCCAAGCATACGCAAAAAGTTGGATTCAAGTTAACTTTTTGCGTAAATCCGCTTTTCGTCGACGTTTGTTATTATTATTAAGCGCCGTAGTTTCTCATTTCTGTAACCAGATTATTACTATTTCCCTGCAAAACTTTACTCTGTGGTAAATATTTTTTGGACTCTTCTAATTGCAAATAGATCATAAAGTTTTAACAATTTTTTGCAATAAGATTCTTTATCAAAAATGGAAGATTATTTATATCTAACAACCATAGATGTAGATCCTATCAAGGCTAATAGTTTCGTTTTTTTGCTTGAAAATTCAAGAAATATATTTTAAATAAAATATGGATGTATTTTTATGTAAATAAATTAAATGATATATTATATCAATATTGTGAACTTGTCATATACGCGGGACTCCGCAGATGTTTTCAATAGGACAATCAGTCAACGGCACCAATCAGCAATATCACATCTTCTTATTTTCGCATCTGCGCAAGTCCGCGCGTAAGATATTCCTTGGTAGGAAATCCGTCAAACTGCCGCCAGCGGCGTTGTGTTTTTACGTCTGGTTTATTTTATTGCTATTGGAGTTAAATCGAAACCATAGGCGTGTATTTGTCAAATATTTGACATTGTGAGAGACGAACGTTGATTATGACATTGTGTAATGCAAAAAGCGATGGTGTTTAAGCAATCAGAACTTGTACAAACCAGATATATTCTTCCAAGAAGAATTTCTTTAG
>MU188518.1:39230-61465 GCA_016904865.1 Pissodes strobi | reverse complement strand
GTTTTGAACAAAATTAACATATTCGTAGATATTTGCTGGAAATAATGTAATCTGCTACTTTCATTGTTTTGCAGAAAATTTATTTGTACAATTTTGCTAGAAATAATGAAATCCGCCACTTTCATTGTTTTGAACAAAATTAACATATTCGTAGATACTTGCTGGAAATAATGAAATTTGCTCCTTTCATTGTTTTGCAAAAAACTTATTTGTACAAATTTGCTTGAATAATTAAATCCGTCACTTTCATTGTTTTGAACAAAATTAACATATTCATCGATATTTGCTGGAAATAATGAAATCTGCTACTTTCATTGTTTTGTAGAAAATTTAATTGTACAAATTACCTAGAAATATTGAAATCCGCTTTTTCATTATTTTGATGTAAATTTACGTAAAATTTAGCTAGAAATAGTGAAATCCTGAAATGCGCTAAGTTACCAGGTCTACTGGTTTTTCAGTAGATCTACTGATTCAGCTTTCATTCTATTGATCTAGTATCATCAAGAATCTACTGAAAAATCAGTCAGCTGACGATTTTATTACGTCATATCATATTTTGCATAGCCGTTTACTGATTTCTACAGAATTTTTATAGAGCATTCTACTGAAAAGACTAAAGGTGACCTGGTGGATTTGTCATTGAGCTAGTGCCGAAGGCACTCTTGCTCTGTGCTGGCTTGAAGTCCTTGGATTTGTATTGTAATGGCTTGGTGTGTGTTCTGGTATTCGAAGAAACGTAATAAGGAAGGAACGCTTGGAATCCGTTAGTAAAGGAGCGAGACTTTTGGTTTTTGCGATTGAGCTGACAAGAGCATTGCTGTAGACACCTAGACGAGGCTGATTGATTAGGATTTTGCAGATTTCTCTGCAAGTCCATATCAACCACCCCAGGATAGGCTGCACACGATACGCGGGTTATCCCCTGACTCTACTTCTACACATGGAGCCCATACGGCGAGCTACCCCATGCATCCCTTTTATCCTGAACACTCCCGTTTTTAGGCGGGAACTCGGCTTAGGGCATCAGCGATGCTCTCGTCCCCCCAGCTGTTATTGAAAGTTTTTGAAATTAAAAATTTTTGGAATTTTGAAATTAGGAAAATTTTTGAAAACATTTTTCGAAATTTTGACAGTTTTGAGAATTTGAAATATACGAACCATGAAAAATTTTGAAAAAATTATGAAAATTTTAAAGTTTTGCAACATTTTAAGAAGTTGAGAAGATATTACTTTTTTTGGGTTTTTATTTTTTATGCTTTTTATTGGTTTTTTTGTTTATATGTCTGTGTGTGCGTTGTGTGTGATTGTAATGTGCGTGCTTGTATGTTTACATATTGTTCTGGTGGTGGTAGTAAGCTTTTGTGTACTGCTCTGTTTGGGTGTGTAATTCTGCTGAATAGTGTGTTAATGATTAGGTTTTTCTGATGTGTACTTGTTCCAAGAATCTTGTGTGTTTCCCTGTCAAGTAACTGTTGATTGTGTCTATTTTGAGATCGTTGTGTATGTCTGTTGCGAACGTACCAAGGTGCCTTCACTATTTGTCTGAGTGTTTTGTTTTGGAATGTTTGAAGTTTGTTTTTGTTTGTTTTGTGTGTATGTGTGTATACTATGCCTCCATAAAGTACTTTGGGCTTTATTACTTGATCATATAGAAGTAAAATTTATTCTTTAATGACATTTTGCTGCTTCTAATTATTAGTGGAAAGAAGCTTGCTTGGCGGCAATGCCTTCTTTTATTTTTGTTTGGATGTCTTTATTAAAGGAGAGCTTGCTATCTACGGTTAACCCTAGATATTTTAATGAGTCTGCCATCTAATTACTGCATTTTCATATCTTAAATTTGGAAATTGTCTATTGCGTTTAGTGCTTATGAGCATTCTCTGGGTTTTGTCATCGCTTATTTTGATGTTCCAGGTTTCGGCCCATTCGTTTATGGAGTCTAGACGCTGTATATGATTTTTGAGTCTGTTGTGATTGTTGTTTATTGAGTATATGCAGGTGTCGTCTGCGTATATGGATAGTTTTGTGTTTGGCTGTCTTGGGATGTCTGTTGTGTATAGTGTCGGCGACTGAGGAGAGCCTTGAGCCTTGTGGGACTCCTGCCTCCATGCGCCTTTTTGTGGATAGTCCAGTGTTTATCTGTGTTACGAAGGTTCTGTGTTTTAGGAATGATGCTATGAGCTGTGTTAGTGGCAGTGGTATTTTGTGTAATCTGTCTAGTATGAGTTCTTCATGCCAGGCTTTGTCGAATGCTTTTTCGACGTCGAGGATTACAACTCCGGTTGATGCCCGTCTTTGCAGTCCTCTAATCGCTTCCTCGACCAGCTTGGCTAGTTGGAGCTCAGTGTTGTGCTGTTTTCTGAACCCAAATTGTTCATTTGTGATCAGATTGTTTTGTGTTATGTGAGTGTTTAATCTTTCCAGCATAACCTTGGTATTGTGTTTATGATGTGAGTGAGTGTAAGGCTGTTGCTGGTAAGTTTTTAGTGCTCTGTTTAGTATGTTGTCTAGTCCTGGTGCTTTTTTGGGGTTTAATTACGCAATTTCGTTTGTGTTAGTTGGTTGTGTTTCGTCGTCTGGGTCTTCGTTTTCGTCTGTTAGTATTTCTCTGTAGTTTCTCTCAATGGTTGCCTCGTGATCTATATCCTGGACCCCAATTCCCAAGGTGAACTGTGCTTCCAGCGAGTCTGCGAAGGCCTCGGCCTTCTCTTCGCTGGAGTACACCATTCCTCTCAGTCCATGCAGGTTAGGATATGTCACTTTGTTGCGACCTTGCATCGTTTTGGCAATTTTCCACATCGAGTTGTCTTGTACGTTGAGTGTGGTCAGGTATTCTGCCCATTTGTTGTTTTTGTGTGTTCTTATGTCAGCTTTGATTGTGTTTGTAAGTCTGTTTGCTTGTCTGTTTAAGTCAGCATTGTTTGTTCGTCTGGCTCGTCGTTTTCGAAGCCTTATGGTATTTTTATGTTTTGTGGGAGCATATAGGTATGCGTTCTTTTGTTTTGTGTGCACCGATTTTTTGGCTGTGTAAATGGCTGTTTGTATCTCCTCGGTGTACCTAGCAACTTCGTTGTCTAGCTCCTCCTTGGAGGCAAGGTATGGTAGCACTTATGCTGTTTACATCCTGGAGCCAGAGCCGAAGAGGCTCTATATAACCAATTCAAAACGATAGTGGAGAGAAAACTGTATTTCTTGAACGAGTGCAATGTCTATGTTGTTTTCAGTCAGGTAGTCTGCGGGGGAAAGAGAATTCGCGTTCCAGCTGACTAAAAATATATGTTTCGGTTTATTAGCCATTGAAATTAGCGAATAATCTCAATGTAGGATTGCTGTTAACGTTAGCAGACCGTTAGGTTGCCGCATTGCACTCGTTTTTATGTTGTTTGTGTTTGTTGGTTCTGTAGTGATCGGTTTAGTTACTTGTTGCGGCTGTGTGATTTGTGGGTATGAAATGTTGCCGGTTACTGGTCTTGTTTGTGTTATTGGTTTTTTGTAATTAGGGTTTTTTGTGCAGTGATAGTAATTTGCCGGATGATCCCCCCCGCAATTGCAGCAATCGCCGGGGTTTCAAATGTTTTTGTGCACTTCTTGTAGAAGTGGTTGCCTGCACACCTGTGACATACGGGCTTGGCATAGCAATTTGATATGGTGTGGCCAAATTGCTGACATTTGTGACAGTGGCTATGTAGTTTGTTCTGGCTTCCTCTCTGAAGCTCTACAACCACTAGCATGTGATTGAAATGAGACGAGTGTCTCGCGAGAGCTTTACTGCCGTAGCTGCCGTCAAGGTCGAATGTTACAAATGCGGATACAGACATCAAATTCATTCAATGAATGTATTCGCGGAAACACATGCAAGTTGCTGTATATATATATTACAATAAGTAATATTCACTTTTCGCAAGAAAAGGAAACTATAACCAGGTGCTAACTCAAACGTACCCCAACACATACCCAAAATCAAGAAAAAAACTGTTTGCTAACCAAAACTAACCCAAGACATACCCAAAATCAAGAAATAACCGTAAAAAAAATGAACAAAGCAATGGAGTTTGAACCCGAGCCGCCGACAGCCACAGAATTGAGACCTAACCATCTAAACCTCCAGACACGACGGCTCATGTTGCAAATTGATTGCATCACGAAGACATAGCGCGAACGAATCGTTCGAGTCAACGCCACCTACACTAGATGGCGTTTGTATGCATTTGTAACATTCGACCTTGACGGCAGCCACGGTAAAGCTCTCGCGAGACACTCATGATATGAGTTTCTTCAAGGATTTTGATGTCTGATTGTGGCAAGAAAATTTTGACGATATTGATAAGAAACTGTCTTCTTTTACCGCTTTTTAACCAATATATTTCATTGGGGGAGTAGACCTTATCCTCAGTGTCTTCTTGGTTGTGGTGATGTGCATACGGTTGTCAAGGCCTTTGACTATGATATTTAACATTCGGTCTTCTGGCAAGAAGTACGAATGTAAGGGGTACTTTTTGTTTTTTTAGGTAATACGTGATCCCTCTATGCTCATTGGGTATAAGCGGAGTTATCTGGATCCCAAGTCTTGATTTCTTTGTATTAGTGAAGTTGTGCTTGATAAATCTTGACCCAATGTTCAGGGCACCTAATTATTATAGGCACCACTTCATTTTTGTTTGGGGCTGGGGTTGGTTGAGTGTTGACTGCCGATTTCTCCGCTGGAACTTGGGCCGAAGAGGCGGCCTCAGCGTGATTACCCATAGAGGAGGCTTGTGATTTGTTTGTAGTTGCCGGGAAATTGATATTTTGAGGGCCTGGGCCCCTCTTGGTTTTTTTGAGGGGAGGAAACTCCTCTGAAACTGGCTGTTTGGGCTGCCTCTTACCAGAAGAGTTTCTTGCCTTGCAGTTGGGGGGGGGGGGGGGGGTTGTGAGGGCACTGCATTTTGTGAAATGCTTGACGTTTTAAGATCCTTTACACAAATATAGCACTATCTAAAAATCGATCCCTCCTATTGGTCGATCCATCTCGTATTACAATATGTCTTTCTGATGCAATCAATTTGGGGCAAGAGCACTCGTGGCCATGGTTGTTTCTCACCTGGATCAAACCCCGTTGCTTTTTTTTAGTTATTTTTTAAGACTGTTTCTAAACAGTTTTTTTTATTTTGGGTATGTTTTGGGTTAGTTTGGGTTAGCATCTGGTTAGTTTTATGCTCTGGAGCCCCCGTAGCGAGCGAAGCGAGCGGAGGGCCATGCGGATCGACCAATAGGAGAGGTCGATTTTTACATAGTATTTGTGTAAAGGATCTTAATATGCAAATGCTTGATTATTTGTTAGGCAGGATTTGTGTTAGTGTTTGTGATGTTGTGTGTTTGTATTTTGTGTTTGCTGAATATTGAAATGGCTCAGCAATTTATTTTGAAACGCATTAGTCTGTTTAGTCAAATCAGTGATCAATTGGCTTTGATCGCTGTTTTGTTTGGTCAAAATTTCTATGTGTGCTCTCTGTTCGATAATGAGCTCATTGTTTTTGATTAATTCGTGTGATTGCTTAGAGAGATCTGACTTTAGCTTGTTAATATTGTTTTGCGCAGCTCGAGGTTCTCAGCCTCGAGCTGCTTTCTGGCCTGGACCGAAGCCATCTCAGTATTTTTCTTTTTTTTTGTGTAGTGTTGTATTTGTGTTTGAGTGTTTTTCTTACCCATGAGTCTCTTAATGGTGGTAATTTTTCCTTGTTCTCTAGCAGCTACTGAAACTGCGGCTTTCAACACCGGGTAATTGGCCGGCAGATTTGCAGGGCAGGCCTCCCTGCCTGTCTCTTCTTTGACCTTCGTTGTGGTGTTAATCTTCTTACATGGCGAGGTACATGCACCCGAAGGTACGACTTACTCGCCACTGAATTTCAAGGCTAACGCCAAATGATTTTTTCAAGTTAGCGATGCTAACAGCCAAACGATTTTTGTGTGCAGATACATTATTATTAATAAATATTGCACTGCTTGTCATTAGCGCAGTTTACTGAAACATTTTCACAACGTCTTGAATACGATGGAGCGATTTGAGACCACGTGTTGGCGTATTGCCTACACGACCGACGGCAACAGAATAATCCTACTTATCGGTTCCGACGTTCTCGTCTATATAAGGCGATACGCAGAGGATCATCCATATGCTGTGCCATGTGCCATTAGCGTGTGCCCGCACAGAGCCAATCGAAATCGCTGAAGGCGTAACCAAATTTGAATTTGAAGTGCTAGTTTACCGATATCTTTACGGAGTAATGGATTGCTTTCAACTGCTCTGGGGGTCGAGTGGTCAAATGCTGTGTCTGTGATATGGTTGCCCGGGCTCGATTCCCGTCGTTTTTTTTTATTTTTTTTAATGTTATGTTTGTAAAAAGTTTGTTTCTTCATTTTGTGCATGCCTTGGGTTAGTTTTGATTAGTTTTTCTTGGTGGCGCCGCCGCCGCGCGCCGTAGCGAGCGGTGGGCCATGCGTAATCGGATTCTGTTAGCCTGTGCCGACATCCTGTATGACACCGATTAGTAATGGGTCATACAGGATGTCGGCACAGGCTAACAGGATGGTCCTCTGTGTACTGTCTTTTCCGATACATATATTTCTGACAAGGCGCTACATAGAGGACCATCCTGTTAGCCTCTGCCGATATGACACCAATTACGCATGGCCCTCCGCTCGCAACCAACCAAAACTAACGCAAGGCATGCCCATAATGAAGATAAAATACTTTTTACAAACACCAAAAACAAAATAAAATATTTTTAAATAATATAAAAGTTTCGAAAGTAACAAACTATTTAAAATTACACCAAAGTAAAATAAGTAATTTAAAAATAAAATAAAAATTAAAACACAATTTCATATTAATAACGCCAATATCATATAAAAAATGATAAATTCTAAATTTTAACTAATTTTCACTGTGGATAAAACACAAAAAAACACTTGTTTTCATGTACAAACTTAGGTTGACATTTGATTTTCTGAATTTTTCCTAAAAATACTAGAAGTTCTTGTAATATTACCCCTGAATTTTAGCTCAAAGAAATCATTTTCAAATTATAGTATCGAGTGTTACAGAAATCGATACTTTTGTGTGTCGATGATAGTAGGTATGGATACCAGCTACCGTGCTACCGATATCGTTATTGGTATCGGTATCGATATTCTTGTATCGAGACCATTCCCTCAAAGCAACTAGCGACTGAAATAATAATCTCTTATAAATTGTAAATCCAAGTTTGCCAGAAAAAGTTGCAAGCAATGTTTTGCGCTTCCATAGTCTTGCTGCAAAAGTGATTAGAAAAGTATTTTGAAAACAGTTTCAAGTGGATTGTAGCTCACCTATGATAAAATACAGGGTGTTTCCGGCGAAAAGGGAAATATTTGACCTCCCGTATTCGGTCCGAAAATGCTTTCTTTTCCAGATACAGGGTGTCAAAAAAAAATTGGAAAATCACTCCTAAAAATCTCGAAAACTATTTAAGGTTTTACATTAAATGGTCAATTCTAAAGAAGAAAGGTCTCTTGAGTTTACTTGGTTGGAGAGATCGTTTTCGAGTTATAATCAAAATACTGTTTCTCTGCAGGCATTTTCTGAAAAAACTGATCCCAAAGCAGTTTGCAATTCGATTATTACTCGAAAACGATCTCTCTAACCAAGAAAACCCAAGATACATTTTTTCTTTGGAATTCACTCTCCATTAACAAACAACTACCTATTTTGAAAAAAAAAAACAGTGGCGTAGCATTTTAAAATATGTTTTTTTTTGACACCCTATATCTTGGAAAGAAAACATTTCGGGACCCATGATTATATGACCTTTTTTTCTTAATTTGACCTCCAGAACACGTCCTTAAAATATTTCCCTTTCCTCCCGAAACACCCTGTATAGTTTTAGACTATAAAGAACGGAATTAGTTACTCGCGTTGTGATTTTTATGTTCAAAACTTCCTAAATTAAAAAAACTCCAATATACGTGCAATCATCATTTTATTAATTACGAATATTACTACTTATCTATTATCTATAGCTTCTAAATAATTACAGGTTTCACAATCATATCACAACTCATATTTATTTGTCTTTTTTAAGCAATGTCACTAAAACTAAAAATAAATTAAGAATATTACATTTATGTACATGAATATAATGTAAATTTAAACAAATTATTCATTATATAAAAACGGTTTCATTATTCTTTTATTCGAAACAAAAAAAAAACGGCACCCTTACTGAGCTCAGTTCTGCATGCCTCTGTAATCTCTACGAACGCAGTAAATGCACCCACGGTTCATTTATAAACGAAGTATGGGTGCATTTAGTGACCTTAGCGTTCAGTGCTTAGTGGTCAGTTTTGTATCTGGTGTCACTGAAGATGTCTAATATTAATATCTTGTGAATGTTTAATACTGCTGTGAAGAGATGGCAATCAGAGTCACAGCCGCTATTTTCAATATATTTGAACTGACCATATATAAGGGGTAAAATTTTAATTTCATTTTTATTTCATAAATCATTAAGATGAATAAAATATGTTGAACATTTTTGATATTCATCCATAAGGGATAAAACGATACGTTTATTTTCTTGTTTCGAGTAAGAACTAATGTATATATGTTGAGTCTAGTACCCTAAATGTTTTCGTCTTACCAACTTTAAAGGCCTTGCCCGAGCCTTTCAAACTCCTGAATTAAATGAAGCATATCGTTCTTGTCCAATCCGGAATTTTGGAAAACTATTCTGAAGAAATTGGGTTTACTTTTGTGAGGTTGGTAAGTCACCATCATCGTCCCTTCGATCATCATTTTTTCTTTGATTTTCGGCGCCACTGAATGCAGCTTTTCTCTAAATTCTTCATCGTTTTGTAATTTTTCACAGAACTCTTGCGAGGTGCTGGTTCTAAGACTTTCCGGGATGAACCAGAAACAGATGTTGGTACATTCGGGGTCGGGAATCACGATCTCGAAGCCGGGACGATTTTTGATCGTGTTGTAGAAATATTGGGCGTTTTCGAAAATCTTGTCTACATGGCTTTCAAGACCGTTGGTGCCCTTCGCCTTCCACATGAACCAAAATTTGAGTGCGTCCGCTTTCCGACCGCACTGGATGTGTTTGTCACCTACAAAAAAAAATTAAATAAATACATTTTATTTTAACGAATGAAATACATCTATCAATTGTCATACACAGGAGACTGAGGAAGTTTATAACGATATGGGAACCAATAAATGAAAGACTTATAAAAATGAGCCTAACAATACATGGATATAGAATAACCATAGTAAGAGTGTACGCGGTAAATGAAGACTACCTAATGGCTAATAAAGACGAATTCTTCTAACAATTAAATGAAGAAATAGGAAAAATTGGTATGTCTAGAGAAGTAATAGTTCTAGGAGACTTTAATGGGAGAATGGGAAGAAAGGATAAAGATAATGTGATAGGAAGTTTTGGAGAGGACGTGGTAAATAACAATGGAAGGAGAGTAATACAAATATGCGAACAAAATCAGCTAAAAGTTCTAAATGGATACTTCAGCATAGAGACGTTCATAAATTCATATGGAGACAGGACACAATAAGAAACCAAAAAACTATTATTGGCTAATCAATAATGTAAAAGTTAAAAGATGTGCCTCATGTGGTAGTGACCATCACCTACTTAAGGCACAAATAGTATTTCCTATTAGAACAGGATACCAACAAGAAAAGAAACAGGAAAATGTCGAAAAAGAGAAAGTGACGGAAATAAGATACAACATTAATAGTTTGGAACAGGAAAATACAAAAGAACTATACAAAGCCAGACTAAACAATAAACTACAAAGAACATCTTTCGATAGTATAGAGGAAGAGTATGAATACATAAAATCATGCTTAAAAGCAGCAACGAGAGAGGCATTAGGATGCCAGGAAAAAGAAGAGAAACGTCAAAAACCATACTGGTGGGATGAGGAGATCGAATCTGAAATAGAGAACAAACGAAAACTATACAACACCATGTCAAAAAACCTAAATGATAAGCTTGCATATAAACAAGTACAAGCAAGGGCACGAAGAATGATCTGTACAAAAAAGAACAAAAAATAGGAGAGAACATGCTCTAGACTCAACACCTAACCAGGTGAAAGAAAAAGCAGAGAAAGTTGGTGTATACTAAAGAACATGAGACGGGAAAGGAACAAAGACATAATTTCCCCAATAACAGAGCAATAATGGAATCAGTATTTCGATAAAATACTGACAGAAGATGGAAATGAGTTCCAAATTACTGATAATACTACCTTAAAAAAGCCTATGACAGCATTCCTGTAGTAAAATCATGGGAAGCTTTACAACATACCAACATAAATGCTGAAATAATAAAAGCAATCAAATTACTGTATAATGATGTAAGAACACATTTAAAAATAGGAAATAACTTAACAACCGGGTTCACACCAACAAAGGGACCCAGACAAAGGTGTTTTATACCGCCAACACTGTTCAAAGTTTATCTAGAAAGCGCATTAACAAGATGGAAGAGAAAATGCGAAGCAATGGGCATACCTGTGGATGATACATTAACAATCTAATACTTTGACATTTGCGGATGATCAGGTGGTGATTGCACAAGACATTGATGACATTGAATATATGACACGCAAACTAATTGAAGAGTATGATAGGTGGGGTCGAGAGGTAGAGTAGAGTAGGAGGTATAGGAGGAGAGCAACAAGATCTGTCTATCTCAGAAAAACAGAATATCAAACACTGCAGCTCATATAAATATTTAGGCGTAAAAATATCGAAAGTCTGGAAGAAGCAATAGCCGAAAGAAATCTTCAAGGCAGGAAGGCTGTGTCCATGTTAAACGGCATACAATGGGATAAACACATTACAAAGGAAAACAAACGCAGAATATACAACGCAATAATTAAAAGTATAGTAACCTATAATAGTAGTGAAGTGTGGCCTATAAAGGATAGAACAGAGGAAACACTAAAAGCCACAGAGATGGAGACTGCTGGAGAAGAGCGGCAGGAAAGTCTAGATTGGAAAGGATCAGAAATGAAAAGATAAGGGAAATAATGGAAGTAAAGCACGATATTGTAGATGACATAAGAACTGGACAACTCAGATGGTACGGACATGTACAGAGAATGGGCCAACACCGACACCCGAAGAAAGTACTACACTGGACACCGCAAGGAAGAAGAAGGAGAGGAAGAGCCCCGAAAAGCTGGAGAGAGGACTGGAAGAAGATGCTTGGAGAAACCGAGACGGTTGGAGATTAGGAATCGGAAGACGGATAACCTTGTAACCCGATGAATACATACACAAATGCATCTATCAAATCGACCGTATCGATGCATAGGTAAAGGATGTACCAAAAAAAAATTTATGCAAAAATTGTTTAGATTTACTTAAATTTCTAAAATATATTATTTTTTTATATATACAGGGTGTTCGCATTTTCGTGGATAAGTATCAACTTCTTTATTTTAAATATAATACTCTGATGTACAGGGTTATCCAACGAGGACTAGACACGGCGATTTTTTGACTTTCCCTGTATCTTTATAAAAACACTGAAATAGCCATCTTATGTAATTTTCTTCCGTGAATTCGGATATGTTCAACAAAAAACAATTGAACATAAGATAAAAGTGCTAGGGGTCACCTTGATATTTTTTAAAATGGAACACCCTGTATATTAGTACATTTTTGTAGAAAATCTAAACACATTTTGTGTATAATATCCTATACCTATCTTTAGCTGTTTACCAAATATTGACAGTTGAAAGTCGGGCATTTTGACACTTTGACAGGCTCTAAAATCGAAACCGCACGAGATCAAAGAAAACGGTTTGCACATTCCTATCTTGGGTTATCGAATGATAGTAACTTTGAATTTAACCGGAGGTTTAAAAGTTCCGGTTAATTTTATCCGCAGGATAAATTCGAAGATACTGTCATTCGATAGTTTATGAAAACTTAAGATAGGAATGTGCAAACCGTTTTCTTTGATCTTGTGCGGTTTAGACCTTAGAGCCTGTCAAAGTGTCAAAATACCCGACTTTCAACTGTCAATATTTGGTAAACAGCTAAAGATAGGTATAGGATATTATACACAAAATGTGTTTAGATTTTTCTGGAGAGTCCAAAAATGTACTAATATACAGGGTGTTCCATTTAAAAATATATCAAAGTGACCCCTAGCACTTTTATTTGATGTTCAATTGTTTTTTGCTGAACATATCCGAAATAGCATTATTTCTTGTCGTCTGACAATGCACCTACTTGATTAAGTTTTTAACCTTTCGTCGGGTGCAGCTGTTCTAGCAGATACAGCAGTCTTTCTTTTGCGTCGCGTATGGTAACCTATAATGCTAAAATCCCCACCGCATAGGTAGCCTCCTATAATGTGCCTAGAAATGTAAAACGCTGGCCAATGGTAGTGTTCTTTTCCATGCTATAATGCGATATTTATAATAAAATAAAAGATAACACAATATGAAGGACTAGAGTTTCAATTTTACATGACTTACCGTGTATTAATTTATAAATTCAATAAGAAAGCAAAATCTAAGGCGAATTCTATTGAAAACAAAATAGTAAAAACAAACATGTAAATATCTCGGAACCTATGACAGCTAGGTATACAGGGTGCTACAAATTCGAGTGCATGCATGGGGATCTCGGGAACCGTAGGAGATACGGAGTCGGTTAAATTAAGGCAAAGTTGCGCAATTTGATGCCCAACAAGATGCAGTTTTGAAATTTGAGAAATTCCGAACAGTTCCGGAGATATTCGTACAAAACCGAAAAGCAACTTTTTTAATTTTATTTTTTCCTGACTTTATTTGAAGAGGTAATATAAAATAAATTTAACATTATCATTGCCACTTTTTCCCCTTTATAAAATGGCAGTGTCAAATTTTAAATCTGACGTTTCGTGTCCGGGCCCCCATCATCAACTTCATTTTTTTAAATACGGACCTGGATTTTTTATTTCATTTTTTAGAAGCCTTCGACCTCCCAAAACCAACGATGTATCACGCTTATCAATATATCAACAAATCTAGATATTTTTCCATAAGAGATAATGTGTTAGACAGAGACAGTGCGATCTTTTCTGACCAGATTTCACCTATGAGAATATTTTTGTTACCGCTATTGGACAAGTTTGATACATCGTTGGTTTTGAGACCCCAAAGGCTTCTAAAAAATTAAATAAAAAATCCAGGTCCGTATTTAAAAAAATGAAGTTGATGATGGGGGCCCGGACACGAAACGCCAGATTTAAAATTTGACACTGCCATTTTATAAAGGGGAAAAAGTGGCAATGATAATGTTAAATTTATTTTATATTATCTCTTCAAATAAAGTCAGGAAAAAATAAAAATTAAATATGTGCTTTTCGGTTTATAACGAATATCTCCGGAACAATTAGGAATTTTTTAAAACTGCATCTTTTTGAGCATCAAATTGCACAACTTTGCCTTAATTTAACCGACTTCGTATCTCTTACGGTTCCCGAGATCCCCATGCATGCACTCGAATTTGTAGCACTCTGTATATTTTGTATTAGGAATAGTATAAAATTAAAAATCTTACACATACCAGTTAAAAAAATTGAGATATGATATTTTGATATTTTTCTCATATCTCCCACTTATCTAGGACACCCTGTATAACGCAGACATATTTTGTTTACGTTAAAAGTTAAATCATAGTTTCAGTGATATTCCTGCCAAAAAATTATAATCCTGCATCATAAAACAAAGGACACACGACATATGAGAAAAGACCTTGCCGTTCAAATAGTTTGTGCCAAATAGCGGATATCATGAAAAACTATTAGGTTAAGCTATAGCATATATTAGACGAATGTTTAGAATCAGTAGCCGAATCCAAATATGAGGAAATATACAGGGGGTCCAATAAGAAAATACACAACTAGGTATACTTTAGTACGGATTTTTGAGACATCCTGTATAAATGAAAAAAGAGTCGTAGACTGGAGATGATTTCAAACAATTGATCCTCACATGACAGTCTGCTCTCACTTATGGGTCCACGTGCCACACCCTGGAAACTGCATCGAAATGCAGGCTAAACTATGTGAGGGTAGCCAGATATGGCGAGGAAACTAGTGTTGGCCAGCAGCAGCATTAAAAGTAATAATTGGTCGGCGTATTTCTAGATATAGAAAGAAAAACGGCGCCACATAACACAGTTAAAGGCGAGACAACGGCTTTAATACTGCGATGAGGAAGGCAACGGCAAACCACCTCATTACCCTTCCCAGGAAAAATCATTAGAATGACTGGAAATCCAAAAGCGCAGGTCCTCACCCCCCGGCAAGTCTTAAGTGATCAGATGGTGCTAAGAATCTCTGGACCAGTCATGAATAAGATTACTACATGCAACGCATGAAGTTTGTTTCAAGCTGGTAAAATCCACATCGCCATCAGAGAGTGAAAAGAATGAACATCGAAATTTTAGGGGTCAGAGAAATGAGATGGCCTAATTCTGGAGAATGTCACATCGACGACCAGTATATCTACTATGCTGGCAATGACGAAGTCCATCACTACATTGGCGTTCATAGTAAATACAGAAGTACAAAAAACAGTAAAATCTTTTGTCCCGGTTTCTGACAGAGTGGCATTTTTGCAGCTCAATTCCAGGCCATAACATGTCAACATTATCCAGATATATGCACCAACGAGCGATCACTCAGACGAAGCTGTTGAAGCCTTTTACGAACAACTCCAAACCGCCTTAAATCTCACTAAAAGGTCAGAAATAACGATTATTATGGGTGATTTTAATGCAAAGATTGGTAGTGGTGCGAGAGAGGACATAGTTGATGGATGTGGGTTGGATGTTGGGAACGAACGTGGCGACCGATTGTTTCAGTTTTGCTAAGACATGGGGTTTGTTGTCTCGAATAATTTCTTTAAGCTTCCGCCAAGGCGCATGTACATTTGGACTTCTAACGCCCATACGCCAGAGAGGATAGTCAGAAACTAATAAACGATACAGAAATTGCATTAAATCGGCAAAAACATACCCTGGCGCATACATAAATTCACAATCCGCTAGTAGCAAATATTCAGTTAACTCTAAAAAAGTGTAAGGAAACTGCCCTAAATCAGACCTGACAGGACTGAGCAACCCAGAAACGCTAGCTGAGGTCAGAAACGAACTAAATTGCGGACTAAGCTAAGTAAGCACTGTGGAGAATTCCGAAGCGGAGACTGGTTGGACCAACATCAAGGAAGCTTTCACAAACGCAAGCTTAAAATTATCCTCAAACGATACTAGGATAAAAAAAAGTTTGGATGACTGACGAAATTCTTTATTTAATGGAAGGAAGGCGTTGAAAAAAGGTCATCCAAAATATCACCAGATGAATCATGTAATAAGGTACAATGCCGCGATATCGAAGTTCTGGAGGCTAATTATGACACTATTAATATGCACAAGAAAATTAAGGAAGCTGCTGGTGTATACAAGTCTCGACAAACTGGCATTTTCTTGGACAGTAAAGATAAAGTAATTCTTGACGTTAACCACAAAGTAGAGCAGTGGTGTAGCTATATCAAGAACCGTTTTCAAGATGAAAGATCGGACACTCCCGGATAATATAGATGCGAAAGGCTTGATGTAACTAAGGAAGAAGTCCAAAAAAAATAGAAAATCTTCAGGTTCAGATGGAATATATTCGAAAGCCATTAAAATCTTAAAGAAAAACCTTTGCCAATTCACTGATCAACTCTGCTTACTGTACGGCTGGGTGTACTGAGTAGCTCAGTGGTGCAGTAGCCGGTCTCAAGCCCAGATAAAAGAGGAGGGTTAAGCGAGCGACTAACTATCCCTTCTTGCAAAAAAAAAACCATAGTTACGGAAACAACACACATGCCTCGGACTCGGACGGTTTTAATAAGGTGAAAAACGCAACGAAAAAGGACAATGAATTTTGGAACATGGAACCTACTCAGCCTCTATAGACCTGGAGCATCTTTCCGTAGCGTCGAAGAGCTAGAAAGCAGAAATATGGACATAACAGCAGTCCAAGAAATTAGGTGGAAAGGAAATGGAACGCAAAGGATAAAAAACTCGATAGTATTCTATAGCGGAAATGACCAAGAACGACACCAGTTCGGAACGGGTTTTATTGTTCCCTGGCTCAAACAGTCATAGAGTTTAAACCAGTTAACGAGCGGCTCTGCTACATAAGATTAAAAGGACAGTGGTACAACTATTCCGTATGGTCTGTCCATGCCCCGACGGAGGAAAAGGACGAACTAATGAAAGACAACTTTTATAACGATTTGGAAAATCTTATATCCAATATACCAAAACACGATATGCTGGTTCTACTGGAAGATTTCAATGCGAAAATTGACAAAGAAGCATACCAAACAACCATAGGTAAACACAGCCTCCATCAAAACAGTAACAACAATGGAACTAGACTTATAGATCTCGCCGCGAGCCACAACCTCCTAACCAAGTCTACCATGTTTGAACACACAAACATACACAAAGAAACCTATATATCAAATGCCAAAATAACAAGAAACCAAATAGACCATGTCTTAATAAACGCAAGACATAGTAGTAACTGCCTAGATGTCAGAAGTATGAGGGGAGCAGACGCAGATACTGACCACTTTCGGGTTAGAACGAAGATTAGAGTAAGATCTCCACCCAACCAAACAAGAAAAAGAAGACCAACATAAAATGGAATACGGAAAAACTAAAGACAGAACAAATACAGGAAATATACAAGAAACTAATTACTGAAGAAATAAAAGATCCGCAACCGGGATACAAAGTAAACGAGCTCTGTAAGAACATCCAAGAAACAGTAACTGGGGTGGCCAGTCAAGTGCTCGATAAAAAGAGAAAACAAAGAAGAAAGTGGCATGATGACTATTGTAAAACAGCGACGGAAAGACGAAATATGACCAGAAAAAGAATGCTCCAACACCCAACAGCACCTACCATAGAAGAGTGTAAATAACAACGATTTGAAGCACGCAGAATAATAAAAAAAGAAGAGAGACACCATTTGAATACAATACGAGAAATGGAGGAAAACAGACAGCACAACAGAATAAAAGAGTACTTTCAGGGAATAACAAAGCATAAAACAGGATATCAACCCCGAACCGAAAAGTTCCTCTCAACAAACAACGGACAATTGATAACCAACGAAAGAGAGATCCTAAACACATGGAGGAAGTACTTTTGCGAACTACTCAACGAAGAGATAAATACAGATACGACACCCATAAGCATATCGACAGCTGAAGAAACAAAAAAACAACAAAGCTGCTGGTAGCGACGGCATACCTGCCAAGTGTATAAAATATGGTGGAGAAACACTGCATAGGGCCATACATAAGCTCATCCAGAACATTTGGAACACCGAAATGCTACCAGAGCCATGGAAGGAAGGTGTGATAGTCCCTATCCATGAAAAAGGAGACAAAAAGAAATGCTCAAACTATCGTGGAATAACTCTGCTAAATACATGCTATAAGGTCCTCTCCAGTATCCTGCGGGAGAGAATTGAACCATATACGGAGGAGATAGTCAGGGACTACCAGTGCGCGTTTAGACCTAAAAGGTCTACTATAGACCAAATTTTCACCATTAGACAAATAATGGAGAAATGCTGGGAATTTGACAGGGAACTCCACCAGATGTGTATTGATTTCAAACAGGCATTCGACACAGTATGTAGAGCAAAGTTGTGGGAAGCAATGCAAGAACTGGACTTTCCAAAAAAGCTGATTTCCCTGGTAAAGATGTGTACAAAGGATACAAGATGCAAGATAAGGATGGGGCAGAGCTACTCTGATTTCTTTGATACCAACAATGGACTTAAACACGGCGACTCGCTTTCACCCCAACTCTTCAACATAGTCCTAGAATATATACTTAGGAAATCCAAGATTGAGACACCAACGGCTATATTCCACCAGGAAGGATCCAACCTACTACTGGCCTTCGCAGATGATGTGGACATAATTGGCAACAGCAGAATTAATCCTAAAGACGCCTTCCTAAGGTTCGAAAAGGAAGCAGAAACATTAGGCCTCAAAATAAACGAGGACAAGACCAAATATATGTACCTCAGTAGGAATGTTCGCAACAGAGACAGAATAGGGCAAAACTTCTCGATTAAAGAATACAATTTCGAGCGGGCAAGACAATTTAAATATCTAGGCACGAACATAAGTGAAAATAACGACATCACAGAGGAAATAAATAACGGGATACAAGCCAGAAACAGATGCCTGTTTGCTCTCCAGGGTTAAATGAAATCAAGGGAACTTACCAGAAAAATCAAACTACACATATACAGTACAATCATAAAACCTATAGTAATATATGGTTGCGAGACCTGGACACTAACCGCTGCAAACGAAGTTCGACTCAAGATATTCGAAAGACGAGTTTAGCACTCGGAGAATATTTGGTCCAACTAGAGAAGAAACAACAGGAATATACCGTATAAAAATCAACCAAGCACTCAAAGAACTGTATGCGGGTGGTAACACACTAAATGCGGTAAAGGCCAAGCGACTACAGTGGACGGGCCACGTAAGAAGAATGCCGGATGAAAGAATGGTAAAGCTTGTGTCGAAAACGGCTCCACAAGGAAGACCTCGGCTTAGACAACATCGCAAAAGATCTAAGAGCCATGAACTCACAAGATGGACTTGAAATTATGCTGGTCAGAGAAAGATGGAAACGTGTGGTGGAGTCGGCGAAAACCCATCAGGGGTTGTAAAGCCAGATAATATGATGATGATGAAATCACTTATCTATGTATCAAGTATAATAATAGGAATGTAATTTGAATATCATTATTAAATCATAAAGGTAAAACCAGATCGTATTGCAAGGCAATATATGATTCTTAAAGGCATTTGATATGGATAGTTGCACTGAACGTGATAGTGAAGCTTTTCAATATAGTCTACCGATCGGGCGTCATTCAGTCAACATTTGTAGCGCTTTCAAAAAAGAGACGTGGCGATTACCGGCTTGTCAGCTTGATGAGTCACTTTCCTAAGATTTTCCTAAAAATCATCCATAAGAGAATATATGCAAAATGCGGGTCCTTTATGGACGAATCTCAGTTCGGTTTTCGTAACGGGTTCGGCACGAAAGAGGCCCTGTTTGGTATCCAGGTATTGGTTCAGAGGTGCAGGGATATCTCTGTTCCTGTTTATGCCTGTTTCATAGACTACGAGAAGGATTTTGACAGGGTGTAACATGAAAAGCTTATGAAAATCCTTAAAGACGTAGGCCTAGATGATAGAGACCTCAAAATAATCGCAAATCTCTACTGGTACCAAACTGCACAAATTAAGGTAGATCAACAAATATCAGACGGAGTTCGAATAAGATGGGGTGTCCGAGAGGGTTGCATCCTTTCACCATTACTTTTTAACATTTACTCAAAATATTCGAAAATGCCTTGGAAAGCTGCTCTGAAGCAATTTCGATTAATGGCGTAAACATAAACAACCATAAACGTACGCTGACGTTACCGTTATAATCTCGGACTCGCTGGCGGGTCTTCAGATTCTACTTGACCAGGTGGCAACTGGTAGTGCAGAATTGGATTAAATTTTAACATAAAAAAAAACAAATGAATAGATATTAATAAGAACCAAGTCGGAGGAAATATTCTGCATGTGCAGAGCCAGCAGATCGAGCGCGTTCAGTCATACAAATATGAAATATCTTCGATGCCAGGTCAAAGAGAACAATGTTCTTCCATCCACATCGTTCCCTCGCGATAAAACCCCTGACATGAATAGTATCACAATTAGGTCAAACAGTGATGAAAAAACACCTGAAAAACCATTCGTATCTCCTGAGATGGTAAACCCTTATCCAAAAGTTAGCTCAGCACCTTTAAAAAGGCAGAGACACAATAAACACAAATTTTAACTTACACTTCAGTTTGTTTAAGAATTGAAGAGGAGACTGCTATAAAAAGAGCTAGAAAAGAAAAGGTAATAAAGCAAGCAAGTATGAAGAGGAAAATTTCAATATCAGGCACACCTAAGGCGGCTAACCGAAAGAAAAGTGAATCTAGCGATGATAGTGATGGCGATATTGATATACCTGACGGTAGTAGTTCAAAGGATGTAGATGGAATCTCAAAACCAGAGGGAATGTCTGATATTGACCCTGGGTGGCCAAAGATTAAAGTGAACTCATATGTTCTTGTAAAGTTCAGCATGAAAAGGACATTAAAATTTTATGTTGCAAAAATAACAGAAACTTTCACCGACGATGACGAGTATTCCGTAATCTTTCTACGACGACATGGAAAGAACTTTTCATATACACTTGTATCAGATTGTGCCCACATATTAAAACATGATATAATTCTTAGACTGCCTCAACCAAAAAGTAGTAATGGAACCCATAGAACCGCGAATCTACTATATTTTGGACTAGATTTGTCTTCATTACAACATTTGTTAAAATCATATATTTTTTCTTTATTGATACCTATATATTTGATCATATCCTTGTATTTGATGGACAATTATCAATCACCTTTCAGTAGAAGAATATTACCTATTTTTAAAACCTTTACTTGTTTTAAAGTTTGTCATTACCCTTAGTTTGTAATTTGTCACTTCTTTTTTGAATTGGTTTATCTGTCTTATTTTTTAGAATACCTCTTTAGTTTTAGGTCGCACAGTAGCCATATTTGCAAAAAATATATTTTAATTTTTGTCGCATTTATTTGGTTTCTTTTAGGTCTGTCGTCTGGAGATTACGATGTGTCTATATTGAGAGCTTTGTTGGTCATCAAACCCCTTTCAATATTTTGAACAATATTATATTCATTAACGCTTTTCTAAAAAAGTGACCACTGTGCCAGCTTCTCCCCTACTCTAAAGTGATGTTAACCCACCAATCAGAAACGGCTAGTGGCGTAGGACTGTAAAGGATTGTATTACGCTCATCTGTAAAGTACTCATTTTTATTCATGGGATTGTCGCGTATAAAGTTCCCAAATTCGCTTCCCAACCCCACAACAATGTTGTTAGACATTTTTTAATCGAATTCACCGGTTCTTGGATAATTAAAAATAATCAGTGTTCCGATAATAATCGAAATCGGCGATGGTAGACTAACTAAATTAGACAACTGAGACTATTTCATTTACTACACGAACTTACCGGTGTCATACTGGGTGTCGTAGAACTTATCTTTTTGAAAAAGGTAAGCCGCGTTGGCGGAATGGGCCTCGGAAAGGACGTCTTTGTGTCTGACCAAAAAGGTCGAACACTGTTGAGGCGCCGTGAGGATCTTGTGAGGGTTCCATGTCACCGAATCGGCTCTGAAAACAATTTGTAAGTGTAATGATGTTTTAATTATTCCCATAAAGTGATGCAAAATGTCTGAAAATTATTCACATGTTTGTCAGTTTTTCACCTAAAGGCTAGTCGATGACTGACAAACACGTGAATAATTTTCGGACATTTTGCATTAGGATTTATACATTTATTTTCTTCAGAAAATATAATAACACCGGCACTATTATTATTATTGTGGGATGAGTGTGTAGACCTCACTGCTTTAACTAACATGAAAACGAATAGTAAGATCATTCAATGAATAAAAACGTTATTACAAATTAGTAGGTAGGGTAAGAAATAAGATCAAGAATTAGACAAGCTAAAAGTTGTTCAATAAAATGAGGAAAGTACTATGCAGCAACGACCATTCCCAGATAAAAATGGTCAAATATTAAGTGTGGAATGGAAGCTTGAACCTTAAAAAAAATGACTGATCATCTGGAAGCATTCGAGATATGGGTTTATAGAAGAGTTCTGATAATAAGCTGGGTAAGCAGAATAACAGACAAGGAAATATTACGGAGACTAAAGAAGAAGAGATAAATTGTGGGTTCCACAAAAAGTTGAAAAGTAGTGACGAGTGGAGAGAAATATATATTCGTACAGACTACAATGCAGAGTATAAAATGAGGTATCACTCGATACCCTTTGCCATTTGAAAAAAATATAAAATATGGCGCCCAGCTGTCATTTTGACATTTAATATCTAAAAAGTTATGACAAAAGGTAGACAATCCGCATTTATGTGCACACTGCAAAATTCATCGCGATATATACAAGGGTTCAAAAAATATAAGGGGGGTCCCATCATTTACGCGGGCACT
>MU188518.1:0-28964 GCA_016904865.1 Pissodes strobi | reverse complement strand
TTTACGAACAACCTAAGAAATCTTGGATATAAGTAAGGAGAGAATTAAGCCTCAAGACATATGAAAAACAATAATCCTAAAATATGATGAAAATATGTCAGTAGACAAAATATTTTAATAGAGTCGACGAAACAGTGAAAATGTAGTAAAAAATCCTGTACAAAAGAAGAAAAATAAGTAATGAAACAAAGAAGAAGAGTGAAGGATTGAATCACAAAAAACTTTAGAAAAACAAACACAAAATAAAAAAATATTAAGGGCTGAAGAATATCGAAAAAATTGAGTTTTAATAAAAGAAGAGACTAAAGCTCTAAGGAGAAAAAACATCCAATAGGGCAATGAACGAAAAATACAAGAGTAATGGTAACACTGAAATAATCATAACTAACAAAATAGAAACTTTAAACACTATTGAGACATTTTACAAACATCCAAAGAAATTTGGATATAAATAAGGAGAGAATTTAGCCTCAAGACATATGAAATACAATAGTCCTAAAATATGATAAAAATAGGTCAGTAGACAACTCATTTTAACAAAGTTGTGAAAATGCAGTGATAAAATCCTGTACAAAACAAGAAAAAATAAGTAATGAAACAAAGAAGAGTAGCGAAGGAACGAATCACAGGAAACTTTAGAGAAACCAATACAAAATAAAAAAATATATAAAGGGCTGAAGATTATCGAAGAAATTGAGTTTGTAATAAAAGAAAAGAGTCAAATTTTTGAGAAGGAAAAACAGCCAATAGAGGAATGAACGAAAAATAAAAGCGTAATGGTAAAACTGAAATAATCATAACTAAGGAAATAGAAACTTAAAACAGTGGTGAGACATTTTAAATTAACATCCTAAAAAATGTTGAATATAAGTAAGGAGAGTTTAGAAACACATGAAAAATACTAAATATGATAATATGTTAGTAGGTAACATATTACAAAATATAAAATAAAGTGTATAAAATAAAATAGAAGAATCTTGCTTGAAACGAACTAAGGCATAAATGAATAAAAGAAGGAAATTGTCAGTACACAACAAATTTTAACAAAGTCGATGAAACAGTGAAAATGAAGTAGAAAAATCCAGTACAAAAACCAAAGAAATAAGTAATGAACAAAGAAGAGGAGCACGGAAAATTTTAGAGAAACCAATACAAAATAAAAAAATATAAAGGGGTAAAGAATATCGAAGAAATTAAGTCCGTAATAAAAGAAGACAATTAATGTTCCAAGAAAGAAAAACTAATAGAGAAATGAACCAAAAATACAACAGCAATGGTAAAACTGAAATAATCATAACTAAAAAAATAGAAACTTAAAACACTATTGAGACATTTTACGAACATCTTAAGAAATCTTGAATATAAGTAAGGAGAGTTTAGAAACACATGAAAAATAATAAATCATCTGATGATGCTAAATTCCTAAAAATATGATAAATATGTTAGAAGACAACATATTACAAAATATGAAATAAAGTGTGTAAAATAAAATAGAAGAATCTTGCTCGAAACAAACTACGGCATAAATGCTAACTAAAAGAAGGAAACTGTCAGTAGACAACAGATTTTAACAAAGTCGATGAAGCAGTGACAATGAAGTAGAAAAATCCAGTACAAAGACAGAAAAAAAAATGTAATGAACACGGAAGACGAGCACAGAAAATGTTAGAGAAATCAGCACAAAATAAAAAAATATAAAAGGCTGAAAATATCGAAGAAATTAAGTCTGCAATAAAAGAAGAGAATCAATGCTCTAAGAAAGAAAAACTACCAAAAGAGAAATTAACGAGAAAATACGACAGTAATGGTAAAACTGAAATGATCATAACTAAGTAAATAGAAACTTAAAACAATGTTGAGCCATTTTACGAACATCCTAAGAAATCTTGAATATAAGTAAGGAGAGTTTACAAACACATGAAAAATAATAAATCATCTGATGAAGCTAAATTCGTAAAATATGATAAATATGTTAGGAAACAACATATTACGAAATATCAAATAGTTATAAAATAAAATAGAAAAATCTTGAATAAATCTTGTACAAAATGAAAAAAATGAAAGATGGAACCACAGTCAACTTTAGAGGAAGGAACACAAAATACGAAAACATAAAGAGCTGAAAAATATTGAAGGAATTAAGTTTGTTATAAAGTGAGATTGAAAGTTCTAAGAAAGAAAAATTACCAATTCGAGAATGAACAAAAAGTATAAGAGTAATGTTGAAACTGAAATTATTATAACTATGAAATGAGAAATGCAAAGCAAGAAAAAATAATTAATGAAACAGAGGAGATCCAATGGCGAAAACCTTATAAAAATGAACACAAAATAAGACATCATAAAGGGCTGAAGAATATCGAAGAAATTGAGTTTGTAATAAAAGAAGAGAGTCAAAGTTCTAAGAAGGAAAAACTACCAATAGGGGAATGAACGAAAAAATACAATCATTCTTGAGTAGTGGTCCGATTTTATGAGGACAACCCATGTTACGCTGTACCTGTTGACCATGCATGCTTTTGCAGTGAATCAAATATAAATAAAATCACATAAAATGCAGGGAAGTACCATTATACCTATATTGTGCTGGCATTGCTTTGAAACAAGTGTCTAAAACGAAGAACAGTGGGAAATTAAAAAAGAAACTAGAGAGGAATAAAATAGACTTATAATTGCACTAGAAAATTAGGCATGAAAAAGCACGTAATCTAAGAATAGGGAAATTCATAAAAAAAATAAAGACTTGTTTGTACCGTGTATCCAAATAAGCAAGGACTCCGGCTATATCTCAGGAATTATTAATTCTAAAGTCTTCAGGTATTTTTGTTGCACATAATATTGTAATTATCTCCAGAAAAGGCATACTAAAGCTATCGTAAAAGTACAATTTTTAAAATTTTGACTAGATTATGAAAAAATATACAACATTTCTAATGAATATGGATCCGGAAATGCCTGTAATTTTCACGATACATGGTATATCTTTTCTTATACTTGATTCAGGAACGCATTTTTTGTCGTGTCTTTCAGTTAAATGACGTCAATCATCAAAATAGTACAAGCGAAAAATATTTCAACCTGTGGCGGAGTCGCAGGGGTGCATTAAAAGGTAAAAATGTCTAAATTTCTACGCCAATGGACTTTTTAAAAATCCGAGACTGTCATGTGATCTTAAGCACACACCGTTTTTTTTTATTTTCTATAATTTTTTCCACCTTAATTAAGCAGTGGACCATAAATGCTCATGAAAAATACAAATAATCACGTACCTTTCGATACCCTTTAGTAACGTCCTGTGTTTTCTGGAAATTAAGGCTCCTCCACCCCAGGCCGCGTCCACGTGCAACCATAATTTGTGCTTTTGACAGATATCCGCCAATTTTTCTAGAGGGTCGAATGCGCCGATCACGGTTGTCCCGGCCGTAGCGCTGACTAGAAACGGTTTTCCACCTAAAAAATATTTAATTGTATTCACCAAGCTAAGTTTATTTAGTATTTTCGAAGACCTCGTAAAAAGTAGTTATCAGAGCCGTAGCACCCGCTACATAGAAATAATTATTTTTTTGAAATAATTTTTGCGTCAACCAAATTTACTCGGCAGAGCCACCAGACAATTTGTGGTTTCGATAGATATGCATGACGATTTTTATAACAGCCGTCACGGCTATAGCATTTACTAAAACTGCTTCTCTACTTAAAAATTGTATTATTATGTCCATTATTATATCTTACTAAGGTGATGCATCAGTCAATTTTACTCAATAGGATCATCAGACAATTTGCGTTTTTGATAGATATCTAATGGCATTTCTAACTTATCGATTGCACCATTCACAGCTGTCATGGTCATAGAGCACTAATTAACAAAGAGCAAGAGTGGTTATTTCTAGGAATACCGGACAATTTAGTCTTTAGAGACATTTTAGCGATGTTCCTTACATTATTTTTCGGGCCAATTCAATGCATCAGTTACAGTTGTACTGGCCATAACACTAACTAGGAATGACTTTCCACCTAAAAATTATTATTTTATTGAAACTACGGTTATCGCTTCTCGATTTTATGCGCCAACTAAATTTATTTAGTAGTTCGAAGAACCACGTAAATCGTAGCTGACCTAGCCGTAGCACCCACTACATAGTAATAATGAGTGAATATATAGAAATTATTTTATTGTACCAACCCTAAGCTGAATTAGCAAGATCATCGGACAATTGGTATTTAGAAACATGTTTAGAGTTGCTCACCACAGTTTGAATGAATCTATTAGTGACAGTTGTCCCTGTCCGCAGCGCTGAAAAAAATGGCATTTACAGAGACATTATTTTACTGACAGTTTTTCGAGGCGATCGAATGCATCAGTTACAGTTGTCCTGGCCGTAGCGCTAACTAACAATGAGTGTGACAGTTGTCTCGGCCGTAGCACTGAATAAAAATAGACTTATTTTACTGATGTTTTGCATAAAAATAGGATTTTACATGGACATTCTTATACTGATATTTATATCAGTTACAGTTGTCCTGGCCATAGCACTAACTAATAATCATTGAGCATATATAATAGAAATTATTTTATTGTACCAACCCCAAGCTGATTCAACAAGATCATCGGATAATTTGGGCTTTAGAGACATTTTTAAAGATGTTCCTCACGGTTTGAATGAATCAATAATTAGGTACAGTTGTCAAGGCCGTAGTGCTGACTAAAATGGGATTTTATATATACATCATTTTATTAACTTTTGACATTTTTTCAAGCCGATTGAATGCATCAGTTACAGTTGTCCTGGCCATAGTACTAACTGATGAGTGAGTATATATAATATAAATTATTTTATTGTAACAACCCTAAGCTGATTCAACAAGATCATCGGACAATTTGGGCTTTAGAGACATTTTTTGAGAAGTTCCTCACGGTGTGAATGAACCAGTAATTGGGTACAGTTGTCAAGGCCGTAGTGTTAACTAAAAACATTATTTTATTAACTTTTGGCAATTTGTCGATCCGATTGAACACATCAGTTACGGTTACCCTGGGGCCTATAACACAAATGCTACAAGTCCAACAATTGTGGAAATAAATTACACAAGTGTAGATCTTCTGTAACATAAAGTAGATTGTAGTTACTAGCGGGGCACTGGTAATTACGGAACTTTTTATACAGTTGTAGCTTGTTTCCATAACACAACAACCACACTTGTTCAGTTGTGTTACGGAAATGTCTACAATTGTAAACAATTTTCTACCTATCTTGAAAGATGGGTTGATTCAGTGTAGTTAAGTCTTTCACCGTGAACGTATAATTTTACTGTCGATATGTGGTCAAGTGATTCGGATAGTGAGAACGAAAATGCTCGTGTAGTGTATCGGTAGAATATCTATAGACTCTGGTATCGGTATCGAGAGAGAATAAACCTTGAATGCGGGGAACTTGTGGAATGGTTCAGCCTCAATCGAGAACCGTGTGAAACCCTTCTTCAAGATATAGGCCCAGCAATGTCTTATCAAACGATTCGATGGTAAGGCTTGTCACCATTACAGAAACTGCTTATTGTTCTGCAGTGGTTTGGAAACGGAGGGCAATACCATGGGGCGTGTCATGGGGTATGTGATATGCATGGAGTGTCAAAAATTACCGTCTTCACGATGTTATTGCTGCCGTAAATGAAATAAAATATGATGCAGTGATTCGTTGGCCCGACAATACAGCGCACGTGACAGAACGCTTTCATAATTTGGCGGGATTTCCAGAAGTTTGTGGAGCTGTAGATGGAACCCTCATAAATAACGATGCCTCCAGGAATAACGAACCTGCTTACGTCGACGGCCATGAGAATCATTCAATCAATTGCATGGCTGTATGTGGGCCTGACTTAAAATTTTATTATATAAGTGCAAATTGGCCCGGAAGCTTGCACAATGCGCGTGTACTTCGTAACAGTTCTTTGTTGCGTATAATGAAAAATGGTTGGAGACATCATGGAAATGCTATGATTCTTGGAAATTCCGCATATCCCTTACGTGAATGGTTAATTCCACCAACTTATGACGATCCGATGACCCAACTCAGACCACTTTCAACAGAGCTCATAGAAGCACTCGGCGCATTACAGAAAACGGCTTCGGCCTATTGAAAGAAAAATGTCCATGATTGAACCATCTACGGGTCGATCCAGTCTTCGCCGCAAACATATTTAAATGTCGTGCGCTTGTAAGAACGATAATGTATGTACAAGTGTAGAATATTTCACTAGTAGCTACAAGTGTATGAAATATTATTGTGTTACAGGAAATAGGGTTATTTGTAGGTACAAGCCATTTACTTGTAACTTGTAGACTTGTTACAATTGTAAGCATTGTGTTATAGGGTCCTGGTCGTAACACTAACTACGAACAGTTTTCTGCATAAAAAATATTTTATTGAAATCACTGTGATTTCTTATCAAGACCGCACTCAGGTATCTTCCGAGGTAAATACGTGGCCTCTTAGATTTCTGAGAATAAAATAAATCGGATGCAACTAAATCTTGACTGTAAGGCGAACGTCGCATCAAGGCAAACGTCGCGTCACAGCTAAGGGAACCAATATTTTTAGATAACGGTTTGAAACGCAATAACTCCGTATAATAACCAAGACTGATGGACAAGTTTACTTATTATAATTTCATTTTGGACTAATTATTTCGTTTTCTTTCGTTTCAGGGATATTACGAATGCAACGCAGTCTTAAAAGGACAACAATGCTAAAACGTACCTGCCTTAACCGGAGGAAAAGTGATAGGAAGTAAAGCTTAAGGCCTATGTATCCTCTGAGCTACGGCCACGGGAAGGTGGATTTCGATTTATCGATCCAATTACCACCACAATGAAGCACATTATTGTAGACATTAATGCAAGAAATTATTATTGATTATATTGATGATACGTACCACTTTCGATAGCTTCTTGGATGAGTTCTTCCAGATGGTTAGGATCCATTTTGCCGCAGGCGTCGGTGTTTACTAGATATACGTTTTCGGTGCCGAGTCCAAGAAACGAGGCCAATTTTTTTATCGAATAATGCGCATCTTCCGACGTGAACAGTACCAATTTTGGCAGACCGTGTAAACCTCGAGTCTAAAAAATAAAATAAAATAAATATTAGTACTAATGTAAGAGTGCGTAAAACTGAATTTTCTTTTGGAAAATGGTAAAAATTTCTTACTACGTACGAGGGCGATTCAAATCTATGTGCTTTATTCAGAACAAATTTTTCGATTTTTTTCTAAGATGAATTTCGTTGTCATATATCAAATTTTAGTCTTCAATGGAACCTTATATATTTTTATATTTTTAAATAGGCTTCTTTTCGCTGATGCATCGCGCCCCATTTATAAATTATAACTTTTCAGTAAAAACTTCGAAATCGAACTAGATATGGCAACGTTTTTCTTTAGAAAATGGTCAAAATTTCTTACTACGTACGAGGGCGATTCAAAACTATGTGCTTTATTCAGAACAAATTTTTTGATTTTTTCTAAGATGAATTTCGTTGTCATATATCAAATTTTAGTTTTCAATGGGATCCTATATATTTTTACATTTTTAAATAGGCCTCTTTTCGCTGATGCATCGCGCCCCATTTATAAATTAAAACTTTTCAGTAAAAACTTCGAAATCGAACTAGATATGGCAACGCTAATGGAAAAGTGAAAAATAGTACCTTATTCGGTCATCCCAAAATTCATTTTAATATGTGACACTAATTTCCACACTTTTTAATTTGTTTCTCGCACGAAATATGCATTAAAAGGCAATAATGATGTAATTTTAATTTGACAAAAAGCAGCAGCGTACCATATTATTCTTTAAAAATATTTTTATAATTAGGCCGCCACTGGCGAAAATTAAAAAAATTTATATGGCACTAAGGCCCAGTTTCTTCAAGTATGGATAACTTTATTCTTCAAATATTTCCCATGACAGCGATTGTTAATACAATTGTAGCCATAGTAATTATTCTAGGAATAAAGTTATTAAGGCTTGAAGAAACTGAAGGCACTTAAACGAATTCACCATGTGTTCAAATGGGCTATTCTAGTCTAATTTTAGCTAAAAAAGTCCCGAGTATCACAATACACGTGATAGAAGTGAATACTTCTTTATCGATTCCATAAGAGAGAAAGAGTGTGAGAGACTCATATAATTTACCTCTCTTGCGAGACAAAAATTTCATAAACCGTGTCGTGACGCAGCCTTGAAAAATCACTCTCACGCAGCCAAAGAAGTATTCATTTCAAAAAGATTTGCATCCGATTCGTCTCTCACTCCCGATCTAACGCGTTTAGTTTCACTTAGTCTCAACTTATTTTAAGCATTTGAGCCATTTCCGATACGTTATAATCAATTTTAATAGATTTGGTTAGTTTTGGTTGGTCGTCTAATGAACTTTCGGTTAGTTTCAGTTAGTCTCAACTTAATTTACTTATTTGAGCCGGTTCCGATACGTTATAATAAATTTTGAGAGATTTGGTTAGTTTTGGTTAGTCACCTAATCAACTTTCGGTTAGTTTCACTTATTTTCAATTTATTTTACTTATTTGAGCCGGTTCCGATACGTTATGATCAATTTTATTAGTTTTGGATGGTTGTCTAATGAACTTTCGATTAGTTTCACTTAGTGTCAACTTAGTTTACTTATTTGAGCCGGTTTCGATACGTTATAATCAACTTTAATAGATTTGGTTAATTTTAGTTAGTAGTCTAATCAACTTTCGGTTAGTTTCACTTCGTTTCCACTTATTTTATTTATATGAGCTGATTCCGATACGTTATAATCTCGGTTTTATTAGATTTGGTTAGTTTTGGTTAGTCGTCTAATGAACTTTCGATTAGTTTCAGTTAGTCTCAACTTAGTTTACTTATTTGAGCCGGTTCCGATACGTTATAATCAATTTTGATAGATTTGGTTAGTTTTGGTTAGTCATCTAATCAAATTTCAGTTAATTTCACTTAGTCTCAGCTTATTTTACTTATTTTTATCAACATATTTTAGTCATTTGAAGCGGTTCCGATACATTATAATACATTTTATTAGATTTGGTTAGTTTGGGTTAGTCTTCCAATCAAATTCCAGTTAAAATCATTTAGTATCGAAGTATTCACTTCAAAAATCATCTCTTAAACCAGTTTACCTCCTAAATCAGCCGAAAACAAATGCAAAAGTTAAAAATCCAGTTCATCATCACAAATTCGATATGGCAACGCTGTAAAATATTAAATTGCATCATATACACGGTGTCCCGAATATCGTGTGCCACGATTGCTATTTGCTATCACCGTAATCGTAAGAGTTAAGAGATTGGTTATGTCGGAGAAAAATTGCATTTCTTTGATAGCCATCAGGGTTGCCAAATTGCTGTTAGTTTCCGATATATCTGGAAATATATTAAAAAATCCGAACATTAACTCTCTTAATAACTGGAAAATATGATGAATGCGAGCCAAAAAACTTAAGTGAGACAAACTATAGTTGCCTCTTTTTTACAACATGATATCATCGGTTTTTAAATTGACGTTTAACCTTTAAGATATCGCTCTCTACTTACGTTTTTAAATACAGACTTGGCTTCTATTTCGTATTTGAAAAGGACATTTAATTGGTTTCTACCCGCAAAATCCATCATCATTTATTTTTTTAAATAAACACCATACGTACGAAAGCGTAGAGCTGCCATGCCAACATTGAAAAATATTTTCAGAAAAATTTACACTTTTTCTGCCAATTTACACTTTTTCTGTCAATTTACACTTTTTCTGTAAATTTACACTTTTTTTCTATAAGTTTACACTTTTTCTGTTAATTTACACTTTTTCTACTGATTTCTACCATTCGCGTTTAGCATACCAATTTTGAGCCTTCACGCTTGCGTACGTGCTAATTCATATATTGTTCAAAGTTGTTTTATTCTTGTTTTTTTTCTTGATTTTGGGCATGCCTTCAGTTAGTTTTGTTTTTTTGCACCCCCGAAGCGAGCGGAGGGCAATGCTTGAAGTGATATATGAGACCGATAGCACTGCGCTACTGCCAAACGCGCAGTTCCGAAAAGTGTAAATCGCCTGCGCGTTTCGCAGCAGCGCAGTGTTATCTGCATTCTAATATATCACTTCAAGTATTCGCTCCGGGGACGCAACCTATCAAGACTGACTCAAACTAACTCAAGGCATGCCCAAAATCAAGAAAAAACAAGAATAAAACAACTTTGGAAAATACATGAATTAGCACGTACGCATGCGTGGAGGCTCAAAATTGGTGTGCCTAGACGCGAATGGTAGAAATCGGTAGGAAAAGTGTAAATTGACAGAAAAATTGTAAATTTACAGAAAAAGTGTAAATTTGCAGAAAAGTGTAAATTTACAGAAAAATGTAAATTGACAGAAAAAGTGTATATTGACAGAAAAAGTGTAAATTTTCCTGAAAATATTTTTCAATGTTGGCATGGCACGTTTTCGTACATACGACCCCGTAAAAATTACACAGAATAAATTGACATGAAAAAGTTTGACATATGATAAATAATTAGTAGTTGTTTTGTTCAGTTATTTTCTAGGCTTACTATTGAAAACAAGTAGTTACTATATTGGTGATAGTTTTTAAAATTAAAAAAATATTTCCGAAAATAGCTCGTAAATGCTTAAAGTTAAAACAATTGCAAAAATTATATTTTTTTATTTCTATCAGTGGCATGTATAGGGTCAAAAAAGCATTTTGTGATAGAAATATAATATATTTACAGGGTTGCCAAATTGCTCTTAGTTTCCGATATATTAAGAAATATATGGAAAAGGCCGAAAATTAATTCTCTTAGCAAATGGAAGATATGATTGACGCGAGCCAAAAAAATGCGGCAAACCATTATTTTCTCTTCTCTACAATATCGTATGATCGGTTTCATATTGACGTTTGACATTTGAGATATCATCTCCAACTCACGCATTCAAATATAGACTTGTTTTTTTTATGTCGTATTTGGAAAGGAAATTTAATGGGTTTCAACCAGAAAAATCCAACATCAGTGTTTTTTTTTTAAATAGACCTCCTACCATCCAGAAAAAATGACACACGATTTATAGTAAATTGATATAAAAGTTTGACATATGATAAATAAATACTAGTTATTTTCTTCAATTATTGTTTTCTAAGCTTACTATGGAAAACACGTTTTCTAATAAGTAGTAGACTATGTTGGTGAAAAAATATGAAGTTTTCTAAAATACCTCGTAAATATTTAAAGTTTGGGTTAGTTTGGGGTTAGTGCATCGCAAAAATCATATTTTTTATCTCTATATGTGTAGAGTCAATATTGCATCATTTACAGGGTGTTCTGTTTTGGAAGTTGCCTTTTTGGATAGACATTTATAATATATTTACAGGGTTGCCAAATTTTTGTTAGTTTCCGATATATTAGGAAAGATATGAAAATGCCGAAGATTGATAGTAATTGAAAAATATGACTGACGCAAGACAAAAAATTTAAACGAGACATAGCACTCATTTCTCTTCTCTACAGCATGGTATCATCTTTCTTTAAATTGATTTTTAACATTTGAAATATCACTTCTTATCCACTTTTTGAAGTGGCAGCTTCTTTAGGCACCTGCCATGAACATTCAGCATACTTTTCCTTGGATAGGAAATTAAACTGAGCTATCATAGAACGCGTTGTTCTTAGTTGCCTTTACGTTATTTTTTTTTCTCAGAAACGGCTGCAAGTTCATATGTTGTCTCTATTGCCCTCTGAGCGATAGAGTAAAAGCTTTTTTACAACACTAGCTACCAATTTTGATTCATCACGGATCGACCACCCCAATTCAGAAATAATCGTTCTGGGAGATTTCAATGCCCACAATACCAACTGGCTCAAACGTCACAACAAGACCGAGAACGAAGGTAGAGAAGCCACCAGCTGCTTTCTGATAAACGAGCTCTCACCCAATTCTCTCACACTCTCCGGCAACACATTGTAGAAGAGCACACAGTAATAATCACTACCCCTGCGAGTTCAACCAAGTTTGTAGAAGTTTGGCACAAGATTTCTATTATTTCGAGTCGGATAATTATGAACTTCACGATGCATCACAAAGGTGGAAATGTTTCTTTTAAGGTAAGTTAGGCATTAAACGATAAAGATACATGGAAGGGTAAGTATTCCCAGCTGAGCAAAATAGTGACGGCAACAGTCACGATATCCCATCCCCATAATTACACGCAGGCACCTTCCCTGAAGTGCAAATATTTGAGTTTCATGGCAAAAGTTTCCCCAATTAAGAATTGCATAACACATGGTGGATCCAAAATACCCATGATAGGCTGTGACTAAGGCACCTAAGGACATAACTCGCGACAATGTTCTAAGTAGATAAATGATCCTCGAAAGGTTGGGAGCCAAATAATTAATATGTTTTGCCCAAGTCAGTCCATGATCAAGTTGTACTCTTAGAAATTTTACTGAGGCGTCACTTGGCAGATCAGGACCTGTATTACGCACTGTAAAGTTAAGATTCTGTGTTTTAGAAAGATTTGGACTAAGCTTGTTTGCTAAAAAGCAGTTTTCTTTCTGAAGCCTTTGATGAGTTATGGTATTCAGAATTGGCTCTGATGGATGGAAACTTTGTAGGCTGGTCATACCATCAGCAAAGAGAGTCTTTTGGGAGATCATTTATATAGACAAGGAATAGCAGGGGTCCCAGGACTGAGAGAGACCCCATGTCTTACATTCTGCCTAGTAGATATGTTTCCATTATAGGTCACAAACTGCGTACGATCTGCTAGGTAAGACTCAACAAAGGCGATGCTACTGCGATGAAAGTGGTAGTAATTAAGTTTTTTAAGCAAAATGTAAAGAAGTGCAGTCAAAGGCCTTTGTCAAGTAGTAAAATGAAGCGTAAGTATCAAGCACCTCCTCCAACCCCACAGAAACGCACGCACTCAGTGAGCATATTTATGGCTAGGGTTGTTGATTTTTTATTTCTGAACCCGAACTGGCTTTGAGCAAACATCGCATTGCCCACAAAGAAAGAAGTTATCTGGTCCTTCATTAATGATTCTAATATTTTAGACAAAATAGGTAAAAGAGATATAGGACGGTAATTAGATCGATCGTCACGAGAACCTTTATTTTTATAGACAGATACTACTTTAGCGGTCTTTAGCACATGGAACGTGTAGTCAATCAGCAATTACTCAAGTACCTTGAGGTCAACAGATTAATTAACGATAACAATACGGCCTTCGCAAAGAAAGATCGACGATATTGGCCTATGACATTCGTATATGGAGTAGGGCAATTGAGAACTACGGAGAGTCTCGAGCGATTGCGTCGGATATTTCGAAGGCATTCGACAGCATTTGGAATGACGGATTGCCCAACAAATTGTCGTCCTTCGGACTGCCAGCCTCTCTTTGCAGCTGGCTTGTCAGTTTCCTTAAGAACCGATCTCTGCACGTTGCAGTTGATGGACACATTCACCATTAACACGGGCGTGCCTCAGGGCGCGTTAGTTTCATCAACTCTGTTCCTCTATATTAATGACTTGCTGAGCGAAACCAATAATCCTGTTCACAGTTTTGCAGATGACAGTAGCCTTGTCTCCTAATTTAGACCGGAAAAGCCTTTACCAGCGAATGAGACATATCACCGCAGACAGGGGCAAGTTATAGCAATTAATCAAGATCTGGAGAAAGTTCGACCTTGGGGCGACAGAAATTTGGTCCAATTCAATGCAGCAAAGACCCAAGCAGCCACGTTTACCAAGAGGGCCAATACGGCGGGCCCTGACTTCATTATGGCAGGATCGACCATTCCTTCATCCTCGTTAATCGGACTACTGGGTGTTTCGGTCAACAGTAAGCAATATGTCCTGGCGTGACCACGTTGCTAATATCGCAAAATCAGCCTCCCAGAAGCTTGGTGCGCTATTTCGCAAAAGCATCTTGAACACACCATCGAAAACAAAGATGAACAACAAGGATTTCGGAAGAACAGATCGACAACTGATGCCCTGTTTATTGTGAGACAGGTAAAAGAGAAGGCAATCGAATTCAGCTACCCTGCTTATGTGTGTCTTATTGACCTAACAAAAGCGTTCGACAAAGTACAGCTGCCCGATATACTGGACATATTGAGAAAGAAACAAATCCCAACATCAATCATAAACATAATCAGAAATCTGAACACAGGCAACACTACAAGAAAAAAAGTGGACCATCAAACAACAAAAGACATACCGACACTAACAGGAATAAGACAGGGTGATAGTCTCAGCCCATTCCTTTTTAACATCGTCATGGACGAGATTATACACAGTGTGACAACAACGAACAGGGGATACAGACTGAACAACAAACCAATCAACATGGTGTGCTATGCGGATGATGCGGTAATCCTGGCAGAAAGGGAAAACGATCTGCAAAGGCAAACACATAAATTTAATCAGAGTAGTAAAAGATACAACATGTCAATCTCCATTGATAAAACCAAATGTATGACCTTCTCCAAAGAACCAGTAAGGTGTAAAGTCGTAATAGACAATAAACCATTAGAACAGGTAATGGGCTTTCGTTACCTATAAGGAGCGGACACATCAAGCAGCAACAACCCGATAAACGACATAAAATCACAGGTCAACAAAGCCGCGACAATTTCAGGATGTCTGAGAGATATCATCTGGAAAAACAATCACATGCGCATTGATAGTAAGGTGCGGATATATAAGTCCTGTGTTAGACTGGTGCTAACCTATGGTATCGAGACTAGAGGTGACACGAGTAAGACAAAGAGCATCCTCAGAACACCGGAGATCAAAACCTTAAGAACCATCGCAGGGAAGACACTTAGAGACAGGGTGAGAAACAGTGACATAAGAGAGGCATGCAAGGTGGAGGACATAGTGAGATGGGGGAGGAAAAGAAGAAGATATTGGCGAGACCACATAGACAGAATGGACCAAGAGAGACTAGCATACATCGCTAAAGACGGAAAACCAGCAGGCCGACGACCGCTATGAAGACCACCTAAGAGATGGAAAGATAGCTGGAACTCTGTCTCACAGAAGAGATGGAAAGATAGGTGGAACTCTGTCTCACAGAATAACCAACCGAATTGAGCCTTTGCAATTAACAGACCTTAAGGTCTTCTTGAAGTAGAAGAACTATTCAAGAACCGTGTCAATAAACATCTTCGCACACACACCGCTCGTCGAGCGCCATAGGATCACCTTTTAGTGTGTGTGCCACTGCCATAAAAAGAACCATTCCTTCAGACTCGTTGATCGGGCTATTGGATGTCTCGGTCAACAACAATAGGTCCTGGCATGGCCACGCAAAAAATTCTGTATCCACCGCAGCAGCTGCTCTTGCTCTACAAAGCGCAACACATCTGTGGTGCCGCATCGAAGCACACCCTAAAGCTGCTGGTTTTCATTCAGAAGAGAGCTGTGCGTCTCGTCGGCGATCCGGAGTTGACCCGAGATATGGATAGTCTGGAACACCGCAGACATGTGGCTGACTATACGTCGGGACGCTAATTGTCCCGATTTATCATGGGTAAAATATTTATTCAGAAATTGGGATTATTAGAAGATGCCGGCAACAATGCGCGACGTGAACACCAGAAAATTGTATTCAAAATCAAGAACAATATCTAGTTTATTATTCTTGATTCAAAATAACAGTTTAGACTTTTATGAAGACTCTGACGAATCATCTGATGCCATATCTAATCAGATTTTAGAAAGATTAAATCACTTTGGATTTGACATAAGTGCATACAATGCAAGTGTAAATTTCGGCATCATGTGTATCAAACATTGAAAAATAATAATCCCTTCTATATATTGGTTGAGGGATGTCCGGCCTTCATTTGCCACAATTCTGTTAGACATGCGTGTAATAGTTTGAAAAGTGACGTAGAGATTCTATTAGCGGATAAATAGAGCTTGCGAGGAGCATTCCCCCGCCTGACGAGTCCTGGGCTTGCGTTTTGAAATGCTAGCAATGAATTGCTTTCAAGTAGTGTTCAGGTGACTGAAACTTTCTTGTACTTTTTGCAGAATTCATTACGCATATTCCAGAAGGCGGTACTTGCTTTAGAAAAATCAGATTTAACTGTTTTGAACTTGTATTCTGTAAAGGATACGTTAAGGAACAAAATAATTCAAAGAAGAACGGATAAGTTCTTTGGATATAAGGCAGGTGAAGCTTTGAAGAAATTTACTTCTTAACAAAGACAAAACGACTCCATCGCTAAGAATGTTATCCAGTTTTATGACATAGCTATTAAATGTTTAGAAAAATGGTTTGTTAGGATCAATCTGGATACCTGTTTCAGTTAACATAGTTAACATTTAAAGACTTTTACGAGTATGTGAAGAATAAAATAGAAATTCTTTTAAATGTCGGAAAAAATGAAAAGTATTTATATTTCACTTATTTTTCATACAAATTCAATCATTTATTCATCATAATATTATGAGTTTACTAGGCTTCAACGTTAAGAATATAATATAGACTCATACACTAATAAATTTTATTTCTGCATTATTTTTTGCTTTTATACTTTATGAGAAGTTTAATTGTTGTGTTTGGAGAATTATGTATTTTATTTCCTTAAATATATATTATTTCTTTAAATTTTTATTCAAACAGCTTTTCGAAGGCCTTGAATGGACTATCAATGTATAAACGGTAAGCTAAAAAACAATTGATTCCTACCTTAACTTCGGGGAAATAGTAGTGCCTGGCACAACTAATGGCGTACCCATTGGCCATAGAGCCTCCCGGACAGAAAATTCCATCTCCTTCCCCATTTTTCCAACCGACTATTTGCCTCATTTCTTTCAGCACCGTTTCCTCCATTAGAATCACTACGGGGGCCACTTCGTAAGTATACGCGCTGGGGTTTAAGGCGTCCGTCAACAGTTGACCGACGAACCCGTAAGGATCGACGCTGGAAAAGAGCTGATTAACGAAGTACGGATGTCCGGTTTTAACGGAGTACTTTACGACGTCCCTGAGTTTTTTCACGAGTTCGGTATGAGTGCTCGGCTCTTTTTGTAGCGCGAAATCGAATATTTCCAAAAGCTTTTCGGGTTGCTTGAACTCGAGTACTTTGTTTCGTCTGGACGTGCCCTCGAAGACTGCTTCTTTGAGTAATATTTCGATGCATTCTCGGAAAAATGCTTCGTGGTCCCTTTTTGACGGGAGGCTTTCAAACGTTGCGGTTTTTTCATTTGTAGTGAGCGTAGTTGCGAAGGATCTATCGATGTTCTTTGAGAGACATGCCGTTTCTTCATCTGAAATAGATTGATTGCATAAATATACATTTAAATAACTTACAATGAAAGGTGTTTATACGTAAGTAAATAGAAATAATGTATTAAAAAATCTTATAATAACAAGAACTGAGATTATTCCCATAGCTGATAGTTTTATGGCTAAAAACCTTCAACAAACACTTAATATAATACCTCATCATATTCCTAAAAATAATAACCGATTTTCTAGTTATAATAAGAAACTTACTCCTTTTTACAAGGGGGATGCTATACGTACGACTTAGCCGGTAACGAGCCCATCTCATGATTTTTTTTCTCCTACATGGAATTTCCCATTTTTTAAAGATTTTATGTCATTTTTACGATATAAGCGCTTCTTGGTTAACAACATGATTGACAGAACGTGTCAAATATGTAAAGGTAAAAAATATCCCTAATAATACTAGTACGATTTCCGAAGTTGGATGGTACCAAATGCACTTACATTTATTTTAATACGGTCTTTCTACAGGGGCTTTCCAAAAAGTGATATTTATTTATTTATTTATCAGCGAGCAATTGCCCAACTAAAATACAAGGTAAAAATACAAAATACAAGTTTTAAAACCTAACGTTACACAAAAAAGAAGAAAAAAAAAATGAGAATTGTAATTACCCATATATCCATATCACAAAATAAGTCAATTAAAGCAAGCAAATGACAAAAAACGCAACAATTGTAACACTTAAATAGAACTGAATAAATAGCTATTACATCAAATATTACATGACAGCCATCTGGTTTCCAAAACAGTCCAACCTGTCAGAATACTGATTAGCAAACCTAGTTGATCTAGATAGGCAAGAATTATACCTATCCATAGTTAGTACAAGGAAGCGTAATTTGGAAGGGCTGAATTAGCCTTGTTTGCCTAGAAGAGACATATGGATATAAATTTTTCTCAATAGCTCAGGACTAAAACTGTAAGATGGCAACAGATTGTAAAACAAGGTGAGATCCTTGTGCATACGTCAGTCATATTGAGTGAACTTTCAATGTTAGAGTAATTGATATCCACAACCTTATGGTATTCCATGAAAGAAACAAACCTTAAGAATTTGTGCTGAACTATTTCGATAGCCTGAATGTGAACACCATAGTGAGGGGACCAGACACATGGGCAGTGATCTAAATGGGGTCTCACCAAAGAACAAAACAATAATTTAATGGACTTGATATTAAAAATATTTTTAGCACAGCGCTTGACAATGCCCAGCATCTGAAGGGATCTTGAGACTGCCATAGCTATATGGGGAATAAAAGATAACGGAGCAAGGATAATGCCCAGATCCAAAGGGCAACCATTAATGGTATATATTTGATCCGGGGTGTTTCTATTATGGCTGTAAATCAACAAATGGCACTTGCTGACATTAAGTTCCATCCCATTAATTAAACACCAGTGGCTCACATGATCTAAATCAACCTGTAAACTCAAGTAATCATCGTTATTCCTGATCCTCATATATATAATTTTAAATCATCTGCAAACATTAATGCAAAGTCAAAACAAGAGGCAATATCATTCATGTGCTATCGGGACGAAGATGGCGTACCTGATCTCACAGACATCGCTGTGAAAAATGCAGAAATAGCATATCTGAAAAAGCTCATTAAGGCGATGGAGGACAAAACCAAAATCCTGGAAGAAAATTCGACTCTGTGGAAAGAAAAGTACAATGCTCTTATCAATAAAAATCAGGAAAATTCTAAAGAGAAAAAGGTGAACCTCAACTCACCCTCACCTCGCCCGTCAATCCCAGACGCAGACCTCCTCCAAGATGTCCCCGGCGCTGCGCCAAATGCGCCGTTTGCCTCGACGTAAACGCAATCAGAAACCGACAGACCTGGCAACATTGAAAATGCGCTTTTTGACTTTCGAATACCGAATTCCAGACAATCACGGAACAGATCGACGATGACGTGTTTGAAGTTGACGCTTTCCCTTCTGTCAGTTCTGTCACGTCGTATTAAAGTCAAAAGGGGGAATGCAATCAAAGCGAACGAAAATGGGGAAAATGAGAAAAAATCAGGGCTCAACCAGCACCAATTCCAAGGAGATGGACCGGTAAGAGATGAGGATGGCTGGACTAAAGTCAATCATAAAAGGAAAAACTCGCCAAAAAATGCAGATCTGCCTAAACTCCAGCGGCCAACTCCTGTCCGAGGGACAAGCAAGAACTTCGCTCTGAAAGTAGCAGGTAGGAGCGTTTTTGTTTTTGTATCGGGTCTTGGATCCTCAGCGACTGCCGAGGAACTCATAAATTTCGTAAAAAAACTCAACAAAGGTCACATGTAAATGTCAAAAGATAAAAACAAAATTGGCACATTGCAGAAGCTTATTTTAATTGGAAGTACCTATAGAAGCCAGGGCAACTATAATGTCACCAGACCTATGGGGAGCAGGTGTTGTCGCACACCGTTTTTTAATCTGCAGAGGAGATCCCCGAACCAGGAGAAACTCCCAAGAACTGGAAGTGTTTCTTTTGGATGCACAGGGAAAAGTGAACGTTGTGTGCCTTACTCTCCCTCTGTAAAAATGAAGTGCATTCCTTAGACATTTGTGGGTATAAACATGTTTCAAGTTTCACAAGAAAAGGCCACAAACATGGGGGCGTTCTGATTCTAACAAAAACTGATATGGATGCAATTAAAAGAACGGACTTGGTTGAATTGTCTGTGGAAATGAACTGCGAGATCGCTGCCATTGAAGTCAAGACCAAAAATGACATTGTAGTTGCCATTTACCGCCCAATGGTGGAATGGATTCCCCTGTGGGGGCAATGTTTTGCCACTTCTAGAAGGTCTTCGACTGCATATCCCATAAAATTCTTATCCGCAAACTAAAGAGTTATGGCCTGAGAAGCCTTAGCTTAGCACTTTTAAAATCATATCTTGTAGGTAGAACACAAAAAACTTGCTCGGGTGGAAACATCTGGGGAATGCCATATTAACCATGGTGTACCGCAGGGCTGAATTCTGGGACCACTGCTGTTCCTCGTCTGTGTTAATGATATCCACCGGTCTATTAATTGCAAGGTCCTGCTTTTTGCAATTGATACCACAGCCCTCTGTACGAGTAAAGACCGGCAGGAGATGACAACGTGAACAAAATAGAGGAAATCTTCTCTTTAAGAAGTATTGAGGATACAACAATTGAGAGTTCGAATGCAGTGAGGTTCTTGGGGATAAATTTGGATCCTACTCTTCTCTTCGATCGGCACATAGAGTTTGTGGCAAATAAGCTGCTGAACAAATTTTTATTCTTAAGAACTTAAAGACAGTGGATAGGGGTGTTTTGCTAATGGTCTTTCATGCATTAATACAGTCAATCTGCAACTACGGTCTTTTGACCTGGGGCCATGCACCGCAGGCCAGAGAAGAGCTCTTAGGGTTGTTGAGGGTCTGGGATTTAGGGATGACGTAAGGGATCACTGAAAAAAAACTAAAAATTCTCACATTACCATCACGTTTCATCTTTGCATGCCTTGTGTATATTAAAAAAAAAACTAGATAATCGAATAATCGAAGATCTGAGGGTCATAATCAAAATACTAGGCAAATAGACTACCTGGAAGCAAGTTTCCTAAGACTTACTAGGTCTCGGATCTCAACCACCTACTATGCTCCAGCATGTTTTAATAAATTGCCAGATAACTTAAAAATACTAGATGAAAAACATTTTGCTGCCTCAATAAGAGCAATGCTTTGTGATGGTGTTTTTTACAGCTTTGAAGAATATCTGTAGGCCAACTTTTGAATTTGGTATTGGGGTCTCCAACAATAAAAAAAGTCATTTTAATTTTAAAATTTTATCCATTGTATTGTGTTCTAAGTAAACGTCTGCCAATTTTATATAATTTTTAACAACATGTAATTAAATAATGATTATTATTTTTAGTATTATACTACTATGTAATGATTGAAAGCCTTTATTATAAAAGCATGAATAAACTTTACTTCACTTAACATATATATTAAATAAAAGAGGGCCCAGTTGTAAACCTTGAGGTACACCAGATGGCACCTTAATCTCCTTGAATTGGAAGCTCAGAATGCGCGCTATTTGTATTCTCTCTGTAAGATAAGATGACAAACATTCCAAAAGCTCGCCCTGAATTCCCAGACCTTGCAACTTATCAATTAAGATCTTATGGTTTACTCGGTCAAAGGCCTTTGTAAAATCTGTATACACTGCATGAATGGTATAACCTTCTTCCAAGGATCTCAAAAGAAGATCCGTAAATGTTAAAAGATCCAGTTCAGTGGAGCGGTGAGTAACAAATCCAAATTGTTGGTCAATGAAACAAGCCTGCAAACTAGCTGCCATATAATCACATACAAGGCTCTCGAACACTTTTGGAATGAGCAAAATTATTTAAGAAGAGCCACACTTGCCATCGACCCCCTCCGATTTGGCTAATGTTTTGTGGGCATGTTACCCACCTAGAGGGTAGTCAAAAGCTAAAATATTATGTCCTGCAAAAATTTATTGGCTGACCTGTAGCCTTCTTTCGGTTTTTTCACATTTTTGACTTGAATTTGGGTATTTTCGATTACGCAGATGTTTTTTTGTACTAAGCAGCTGAAAGAAAATCAGTTACCTAGTGTAAAATTGACCAAGGAACAAGAAATGGCCACAGATTTGACGTACGACAAATATCTCCAAAAATATTGGCCAAAAACTCTCAAAATTTACCAGAAAAGTCCCAAATCTTGGGGAAATGTTCAAAAAATATTTTCTTTGACTATACGAGGAGGTCATCTTGTATAGAAAGAACCAGCGAATCCAATGAGCAAAATTGGAGGTTTTTGTTTTCATTCAAAAATCAAAATTTTTGATCTCGTGAGACAATGTCCGCCTTACAGGTCTATTTTACGATGTACCTGGACTTCCTGGAGCGCCCGGTGCGGGCAGCGAAAGGCGATAGGAAGTGACAAACGTGAGCTGTGCTGCAGCAGAGCGCCCTAAAGCAGGACGCCCACAGAATCGGCACAGACCGGCCCCGCACGGCCAGCACTGCCGGCATAAGTTGTTATGCCTTTTTATATCGCGACTATAATATAAATGTGCAGGCTTTTCATATTTTCGGTTAGTTTGGGTTAGTGTTGGTCGATGGCGCCCCGTGGCGAGCGAAGCGAGCGGAGGGCCATGCATGAAGTGTTCAAGTATTTGGAGAAATGTAACGAGGGGTATTCCAGCTAACAATTATATTACAGTCACGCTATAAAAAGCGGTTTATTGGACGCTCGATACAAATATGCCACCCGGGGGCTTCGGCTGCTGGCGTCCGGTGCTGTGCTGCGCGTACCGGCCGGGCCCTTCCCCTCTCTTCCCTCCAACTTCACCTGCCCTACTGTCTCTGCCGTTCAGTCTCCTCTCACTGGTCGACCAGTATGATGAGCCTTCTTTAAATGATGCACTCACCAAGGCCCTCCGAAGAGTGAGAAGACCATCCGAAACTTTGGGTGTTTTCAGTGGAATGTATGTTGTTGTTTGGCTGGCAAAAAACAGATTCATTACAATAGTCACCGACGTCTATAGCGACGAATCAGAAGTGGATGTGTCACTCCTGATGCCACATCTGCCAGCCGAGGAGCTAAATTAGCCTAAAGACATGAAAATTGGAACAATTCCACTTCCACATGTGCTTTGTGAAGTAGCACTTGAAGAGAAGCGTAACAATATGTATTTGACTTCCTCTGACCTGGACAAAATGTACACTCTAAGAATTTTGAGAAGGCCCCATTAAAGGCTCTTATTATTTTATTTCATATAAAAATAAATTTAATTACTTTGGCAAGAACCTCATGTATCTCATTCATTACACAATATTAATACACTATTTAGACGGTCACACTATACCCCAGAAACACCCCTGACCACAGGAGACGTAGAAAGGCTCGAAACTAGGACATTAGTAACGCACCTGACAACGCCTAGTAGGCAGTCCAAACATCTTATGCCACCTGGTCAATTACGTCAGAGGAGACTGGACAGGAGAGACAGTAGGGCGGTGAGGTTGGAGGGACGAGAGGGAAAGGACCTGGCCCGTGCATAACACAGCGCCGGACGCCACCAGCCCATGCCCCCTGGTTTGCCTACCCTGAACTCTCCTGGCGCTCCGGCTAAGAGTGCTGCGTTGTAGCACACGTTTGACACTTTCTGTGGCCTCCCGCTGCCCTCACCAAGCGCCCCAGGAAGGCCAGGTACATCATCGCAAAAGTAGGTCGGACATTGTCCCACGAGATCAAAAATTGAGATTTTTTAAAGAAAACCTCCAACTTTGAAGCCGCGCAATTTCTAAACGGTTAGTCTTAAAAATCTGGGTATATGTTCATGGATTCGCTGGTTCTTTCTCTATAGGATGACCGCCTCGTATAGTCAAAGAAAATATATTTTGAACATTTCCCCAAGATGTAGTACTTTTTTTGGTAAATTTTGAGAGTTTTTGGCCAATATTTTTGGAGATATTTGTCGTCGGTCAAATCTGTGGCCATATTCTTGTTCCTTGGTCCGATTTATACTAGGTAACCAATTTTCAGCCACTTAGTTCAAAAAACCTCTGCGTAATCGAAAATACTCAAATTCAAGTAAAAAATGTGGGGAAAAAAACGAAAAATGGCTACGTTTAATCAATTAATTTTTGCGGGACCTAATATTTTGGCTTTTGACTACCCTCAAGGTGGGTAACATACCCACAAAAATCAGCCAAATCGGAGGGAGTCGATACGAAGTGTGGCTCGTCTTAAATAATTTTGTTCAATACGGCTAAGCACACTGATAGGTCGATAATTGCTAACCTGAGAGTGATCCCCAGATTTCAATATAGGAGTGATAAAGCTTACTTCCAAAAGGCTGGGAATGCCCCACTCATTAATGAAAGATTAAAAATGTGGGAAAAGTGGTATAGAAAGCTACAATGTTTAACTAGGAATGGGGAACACCATCAGGGCCCAGGCCAGGTCTCTTGTTTATGTTTGGTTTGGATAACTTTTCATAGATAGATGAGATAAATATGCAAAATCGTGACAAGTTGATGTCTCCGGAAGGTAACTCAGTATCATGCAAGACACAATCCTCAACACTATGTCTAGGAAAAATATTCAGCAAATAATGTGACAATCTCTATGCCAGAGGCAATAGTAATGTTATTATAGTGCATAACAGAAGGCAAACCACAACTGCTCTTTTTACTGTTAACAAATTTGCAGAAATTATTTACATTTTCCTTAAGGGATGATTCCGTTAGAGCAACATAATCTTGATAACATTGGTTTTTTTAAGTGCTTACAGCGAGCTCGCTAATCAGAAAGCTCAGTATAGTCACCAGGCAATTGAGTTCTACGGTATTTTGTATGCGCTCTTTTTTTATCAATTATCATTTCTCCGGAAATACTGGGAATTTTAAAACTTTTTAAATGTGATATTGTTAGGCACCTAAATGCACAATTTTGCCTTAATTTGACCGACACTGTATCTCCTACGATTTTCGAGTTTCCCATGCATAGACTCGAATTCGAGCCACCCTGTACAGAGAAAATAATGGCAAGCTCTTTTATGTATTGGGACATGCTTTAACGATTTGTTCTATTTTAACCAAATATTTACTGACAAGCTTTTAAAAATCGCTGTATAAAATGAAATATTACAGTTTACCCAAAATACATGGGACATCTTGTGGCTCAAAGTTTAGAATTAATCGATGCTTTCAACTTGTAGAGAAGAGAAAATAATGACACTTATATTCTCTATTAACTTTGTTCGCTCACGCCAATATTTTTTTAGTTATTATTAAAATAAGAATTTTTCGACGTTTTCATTTATTTGCTAACATTTCAGAAACAACAAGCAATTTTGCAACACTGTATACGTATTTTCGAATGACCATAGAAAATATATATGTTCTCCGATGTTGCGGTTTCAGAGATAGTAATAGTGGCTCAAGCTATTTAGAGCATTCTCTGTAGGTACTCTACAGGGTAACTAAAAGTTTTGCATTTGGTTATCTATGAGATTATTCCGATTATTATAGAAATAAATTATTATCAGCAGAGTAAACGTACACAAAAACTACTAAATGAGACACAATTAATGAATTTTTCTATTCTGACCAAATATTAAGTGACAAGCTTTTAAAAATCACTGTATGAAATGAAACATTAAAATATATAAAAAGGCTATGAGACATCTTGTTTATACAGGGTGGCTCAAATTTTTGAATTTGGTCATTTTTGAGATTACTTATAGACATTACTGACATAATAATCCCAAGCGTAAATGTAAAACTTTAACAGATTTTACCTAGGGTAAGTACATGGGGCAATTTGGTGTACAACCTAGGGGCATTGTGAGGCATTGCAGGACAATGCAAGGCATTGTGAGGCATTGTGAGGCATTGCCGGACAATGCGAGGCACTGTCGGGCATCGCGGGAAATTGAAAAGTAAATTTAGGGGCATTGTAATGTAGGGTTCGCGCGCGTGAAAAACTCTTCTAGAAATCATGTTCGCTGTACATTTAAAGGTAAAAATGTATCGAGTACGTTTTCGGATGCTATTTGGGGTGCATAACGACCCCGTAAATTCGTCTGGCGATATCGAAGTCCAACGCCCCCCCAGGGGATAAAAACTAAAAAAAACGAGGAATTTAGAATATTTTATTTGCTATCCGGTCGTCAAAAAGTTTTTCTGTTCCGTCAAGTAATAAGCGAGTTATAACTAATTTCCTTCCTAAGTTTAACGTTGGATAAACGGATGAATATTTAAAAAATTCGCTTTTCGCTCCATTATTATTCGTATTTCGATTTGTGACAAAATTGAAAAATGTCTACACCGCGATAACTTTTGAACGACACAAGATATCGAAAAAAATCAAAAAGTAAATGTTGTAGTTTGTTACCTTTACAAAACAACGGTTCTTGAAATTTTGAAATCGATCAATAAATAAGGACAATATTGCCGATTTACTCCAGGGATGTAAAGGTTGCCACCGCGAAGGGATGCCCTCTGTCTCTACTTTCACTTGTTTCCCATCTCTTTCTGACAGGCTCCTCCGTGCCCCACCGTGGCCCGCAAGCCTTTTTATCGTACGACCGACGCGATCGACGTGGCACCAGCATTGTTTGCTTTGGTGAATGGTGATTATTTTCGTACTATTCAAGTGATATAACAGGCGATGAACTATTACATAAATTTAAGTTAAAAACAAAACAATTAACGCGTGTTCATAACAAATGTTTAATATGTCAAAAAGCGGGAAACTGGAGGAATCTACTCTAAAAACTATGGAAACCATTAAAAGGTCAGTGAAAATGAGACTTGATGTGCAAACTTACAATAAAGACCTGAGAGTGCTTAGTGATAAAATAAATAATTCGTGTAAGTTAAGATGGCACAGAAACTGTTACTCCTCGTTTACAAGCCTCAAAAACATTTCTACGGTAAGAGAATTAAAAGCACAAAGTAGTCAATGTATGGAAAATGTAGATGTAACCGAAAGCAACGACAGACAGAAAGACAATAAATTGCGATACCCCAAGCCAAATTTTAATATCAATTTATGTGTTTTCTGTCAAAAATTGAAGAAGGGTAAATCTGTGAGCCAGGTGTTGACAATAAATTTCAGTAAGAAACTTCACGGCATAGCTACCGTTAACTATAACCTTTTTAAAAAAATTAACAGATTAGATTTAATTGCTTCTGAAGTCAAATACCATAGTAATTGTTTCGCGGTAGAGTGGAAAAAATATAATAGCAAATCTCAATCTAAAGTAGCTTCTATGGATGACTCTACAAGTCAAAACGATAAAGGGAGTGACATCTGGCAAAAAATTGTTGCGGAAATAAGTCAAGGTATATCCAGAGGAAAAGTATATACTTCCGCTGCAGTTTACGACCGATATGCGCTAATGGGTGGTAGCTTAAATCCGCAGTATTTTCTGAGGAAACTGAAAAATTATTTTAAGGATGATGTCGATTTTGTCAAGTCTTATAAAAGTAATGAAGCTACTTTAATGTACCCAAAATTACAAAATAAAATTTATAACTAATTTGAAATGCTAAAAGAATCAGACTTTGCATATCGACCTGTTCTGCAAAATGATACATTTCTAAGTGCACTTCACTTAGTAGCCTCAGAAATTAAAAAGGACCTTCGAGATATGGAAGACGCTGACATTTTAACAGTTCCTAATATTGATAATATGAAAAAATCTGTTCCACTATCGCTACTTAATTTGCTGGGTTTACTTTTGTGTGATTATGCAGACGATGATAAAGAAGTTAGAATTTTAAGTATTGCTCAAGATATTATGTTCAGTTACAAGAAGAAAAGGCCCCCAAAACAAGTAATGGTAGGACTAAGTGTGCATCAGTCCACCAGGTCTAAAAAGCTTGTAGATATGTTACATCGTTGTGGACATAGCATTAGTTATGCTGACGTTCTAGCCATCAGAAACACAATAGCCCAAAATGAAATAGATAAGTATATTTCAAACGCCAGCGTTTTCGTACCACAGAATCTTAGCAGGAATCGTTTCGTACAATTCGCGGCGGACAACATAGATGTATAACGCCAAGTCCTAGGTGAGCGATTTACAGGCGACGCGAACGCGAAGCGCTGGCGATGCCGTACGAAAAGTTAATATAGTCGCACGGCATCGCCACTGATTCGCGTTCGCTTTCGCTGCAAATCGCTCACGTAGGACCGGGCGTTAGAAGAAACTATCGACGGTCGCAATACGTTCCACGCAACTCAGATGGTAGCTTTCCAGCAATGCCCAGAAAACCAATCGTCATTCAGTATTCCACCTGCAAAGATGACGAAGCGACTTATTATGCCTCAAAATTTCCATTCTTTGATAAATTCGCAATATATTAAGACCAAAAGACCTTTACCACATTGTGAACAAAACGAAAAATATGTTCAAATATCTGCTGAAAAATCGAATGCACACATTAGCACAAATAATTTAGTGTGGAGTTTGAGTAGAACTCAAACCTGTAATTCACAAATCATACCTCAGTGGACTGGATTTAACAAAATAACTGACAATTCAAGTGACATTCCCACGTTTCGCGGATATTTTCCTATTCTCCCATATGTTGCTTCCGAATACGATACTTTGTGGACTGTCATGCTTAGGTGTCGGGATGTTACTTCACATCTGAATATAGAAAATACAGTAATTACGTTTGACCAAGAATTGTACTGTAAAGCGAAAGAATTGCAGTGGTTGCACCAGGATGAATGCAAGCGTTTTGTTCTGAGATTAGGAGGTTTCCACATTATGTTAAATTTTGTCAGAGTTATCGGTCAAAGGGTGGAAGATAGCGGATTTTTAGATATTGTTGTGGAATCAGGTGTGTATGCCAATACAACTTGTGAGAGTATACTGAAAGGTAAAATGTGGAACAGAGCGATAAGATGCCATAAATTAGTTTACGAATCTTTATGGAGAATTCTGATGGATGAATATGTAGATTGGCTCAGAACATATCTGAATGAGGACGCTGATGATTTTCAGGAGTTAATGGACATGGTCTCGGAATTATCAATATCCATCCAAGATAGAGATTTCAGTCAAATTTCTGAAATTACCCAAAGAGC